>PITA01014999.1:0-51618 GCA_004023965.1 Spilogale gracilis | reverse complement strand
CCCCCCCCCCCCCCCCCCGGAGCGAGAATGCCACAGTCATAGTTCTCGCTTGCAGGGGGCTTGCATTATGAAACTTTAAGATGCTCGGATTCCTTAGGTACTTGGGCTATAGTGTTTTTTTGTTTTGTTTTTTTTTAATTGTGATGACCATTTCTTCTGGAAAGCCAATAGACCTTTCTGCTTTCATGCAGCATCAACAGAAAAGTTAATGTGTACTCAGCAGAAAGTGTATGTGCAAAACTTTTGCAGTTCAAACGCCTTGTCCTTCCTGAGCTGGCTTGGTGGCAGGGATGGTACAAAGATGGCCTGCATACTGAGTGTAGAGCCAGGGTTTACGTGGACATGATATTCATTGTATCCATCCGTCCGTCCGTCTATCCGTCCATCCAGCCAACCATCCAGCCACCCACTCTGGGCACCCCCTGCATGCTGAAGGTGCATTGAATACTGGGGAATAAGACAGTGTCCTCCCTCAGGGATTTTTTGGTTTCAAATCTTTGTTACGGAAGAATTCAAATAAATACAAAAAGCAGAGAGAATTGTATGATGCACCTCACCTCGCTCCAACAGCTTCAATCATTATTAATGTGAGGACAGCACCATTTCTTCCACTCCCTCCAGTCCCTTTTCTCCTTTGGGTTGTTTTGAGCAAATACTATACATCATTTCCTTTTAACTGTAAGAATTAAAAAAAACTATAGACACAGCAGTGTATCACACCTTTAGAAAACCATAATTGCTTAATATCAAGTCATTGTTTCCTTCACTGGTTCCTCAACGTTTCTTTTTACAGTGGGTTTGTTGTGACTAGGATCTCGTGTGATGTTAGGGTCATGTGTCTGCAAGCCTCCCTCTCTGTCTACTGCGGTGAAATTCACATGACCTGAAATCAACCATGGTAAAGTGTACAATTCAGCGGGGATGTGTATGTGCCCAGTGCTGTGTAACCTTCACTTCCATCTCGGTTTAGACGGTGTCGGGCACCCCCAACAGAGCCCCCTTCCCCATCCTCCCCCTCCCCAGCACCTGGCAACCACTGATGTGCTCTCTGTGTCTATGGACCTGCCTAGGCGAGCCGTTTTCTATAAATGGAATGATGAGTCTATGACCTTTTACATCTGGCTTCTTTCACCGAGCTTCATGTGCTCAAGGTTGACCCATGCTGTGGGTGTGAGCTCAGCACCCCCTTCCTCTCTGGGGCTGAGTCCCATTCCCATGTGGGAAGGTACCACACCAGCTGCTGCTCTTTCCTTCGTGGGTGACGATCAGGCATCTGATCAGGCATCTCGTTCCTTCGTGGGTGACGATCAGGTGACCTCTGTCACCTTCCTCACGAAGCTTTGTTCAATGTTACCCGTCTTACCAAATGATGTCTTCCAGTTTCCCAAGCTCCCGTATGGCAGCCTGAGTATCACCTCTGTCCAATCACCAAGTGTCACTCGGTCCAATCAATGACATTTCCTAAGTATGTCTCAAAACGTCCTTTTCCTCTATCTTTCCTCTATCTTTACACCTCTATACTCGCTCAGTCTGCTGTCACCTTTCACCTTAATTCTTCCTACTGCCTCCTAGCTGTGGATGGGGCAGAGCAGGGGTTGAATGAGGCAAAGAATGCATTCCCTCCCAGGAAGTGAGATAGCCAGGAGGCCTCGTGCCGATCATGTTTCTGGCTCCCATGTTTCCACAGAGGTTCACACACAGACCATGGAGGTTCAGGGAGCACAGTGGAGCCCCCCGCCCACCCCCTACACCCCTCCCCCACTAGATCACTCAGCGCTTGGGACCTCAGCAGGGCTTAGAGCCCTGAGATCCAGACTCTTGTGCCCTCTGCACCTTAGCTGGGCACCTCCCCTCTCCGCTGGGAATCCTGAGCTTTCTTAAGGTTGCAGTCCCCCACAGAGATCACCAGGGGACTCTTGCATCACACAGATCTGGGTTTCATAAACTCACTGAGCCAGAGGGAGCACCACTCGGACAGCATCTCAGTCTGCCTCCATGGCATGGGGGGTCGGGAGGAGGGTGGGCGGAAGTACATATAGGGTTTCCTGGGATGTGATGAGTTCACAGTTGCTTTAGGGTGATAGAAAGCATGGTCGGAATTGAAAAACGAGACCAGGAGTGAGTGGCTTTAGCTTTGGAACCTGTGAGTCCCCAGAGAGTTACTTTTTCTTTTTAAGATTTATTTATTTATTGGAGAGAGAAGGAGAGCAGGGGGAGGGCTGAGGGAGAGAAATCTTAGCAGACTCCCTGCTGAGGATTAACTTCTTTTACTTTCTATCTTCAATCTCTCTTGCTGACTTTTACGATGTAAGCATGCTCAAGTCTCTCGTTATTAAAAAAAAATGGAAAGAGAATCCTTCCTTTATTCTAAATGGCTCTCAAGCTCTCCTCTTTTTTGCCTTTTGATGCTGAATGGCTATGGAGCAGTGCTGACATTGCCGACTCCTTGAGCCGTCTGCTCTTCTGCCCAGCCCACCCCCACTCCCGGCTCCTGCTCTCACCTTCCCCTGGGATCCTTCCTGCCAAGGTCACCAAGGGACCAGTATTGGGCTCTTCCAGAGGTCTTTCTTCCACGCCAACCATCTGTTGCTGCTACACCATCTTCCTGGAGACTTCACAAAGCCACCTTTTTCCTCCTGTCTTCTCCTGCTCTGTTCCGGTCTTCTTGCAGTCTGCTTGTCCCCTTACGCGTTATTGTCTGGGTAAGGGTACCCCTAGGTTCTCGGCACCATGCACACAAAGATACCTGTGTCCCTCTCATGGTCTTGCTCAACCGCCAACCCTCGATGGGCATGACATCCGTCTCTCTGGCCCAGATTTTCTCGCTCAGCTACAGATCGCCACAGACATCTCCGACCCCACATGAGCATGTCAGAGCTTTTCATCTTCCTTCAGAAAAGCATTCTTTTGAACAGTGCAGCAGTTCCAGGTTCCCGAGGTTCCAGCCCGACCACCCAGGCGTCATCCTTGACTCTTACCTGCCCTCTGGAAAATCAACCACCAACTCCTGCCAGTTGTACCTGTTGCATGTCTCCAGTGAGTGCCCTTTCCTCTGCACCCCTGCCCAGTTCCCTGGCTTGTCTGGTCATTCTGCTGCTCCTCGTCTCCCCCAGCCTGCCCCACATCCCCTATCACACAGTCCCTTCTAACAGCAGCAGATGGATGGCTGTGTAGCCTTGCATTGTCCATGCATCGCTCCACATTTTCTCCCTCCCTCCATTCCCTCTGCCAAGGGGCTCATCTATTCCCTGAGCAGTGGGAACTCATGAAGCAGGTGACAAGCTCTGGCCAGGAACTTACAAAGTAGCTACTCTCCCTGGATTGCGGGTGTTGCAGGGGCAAAAGGAGGGATCCTGGAAGAGAGAAGGACCAGGATGGAGGGGTCCATGGGCTATGCCAGATGGGGTCAGGGTCAGGGGTCAGTGCGTGGACACATCCAGGGCCCATGGGAGGTAAAGGGCAAAAGCGAAATTGGAAACAAGGGAGCCCCCCACAGAAGAAGGAATCAGGCAGCAGGCTCCCCTCCCAACCAGGCCACAAGCGCAAAGCCTGGTTCCGGCCAGGCCACTGCAGCTGGAGGAGCCCAAGGCGCCCCGAGCTTGGGTGAGACGAAGCCCAGTGGGACATCCCAGACCTAAGCTCCGGACACAGGCAGCTATGGGGGCCTGGAGTCAGGCAGATCAGGTAGAAAGGCACAAAGAGAGTGTCCAGTCTGAGAAAGAGAGTTTATTGCCGTCTGGAGGCCTCAGAGCCTCTGGTCAAAAAGTCCCCAGGCTCCCAGAAGGTGTGGAAGCCAGCGGGCAGAGTCACTGTCACCTTCTGAGGAATGAGCCAGGATGGGCCTGGCCTGTGGCCCTTGGTGCCCAGAGGTCCAGGCTGCATCCAGAGATCCTGGCACCTTAGAAGGAGGGGGGAGCTAGGCTTGATTGGGGTTGGCGACTTTGCCCCAGAAGAGAATGTTCTTGGTATCTCTGTGGAGTATGTACATCAGAAAGGGTCTGTCAAAACGCACGGTCATCTGTGGACCAATTCTTCCGGAGAAGAAAGTAACTTTAATTCCTGTGGCAGCCGCGGCTTCCGTACCGTCCTCGGCCACATCGAGCAGGGTCCTGTGGACCACCTGTGGGAACACGAGAGTGTGACCCACCGTGGGCCCAGTGGGCGAAGGGAGGGCGGCCCAACTGAGAGTCCCAAGGGGATTGACATCCATGCAGCCTTGACCCTGGCCTGTCACAGATCGGTGGGTTTGTTCCTCTTAATGGCCCATTTCCATGGGCCTGCGTGGTTCCGATACACAGATACACAAACTGAGGCTCCAATGCTGTGGGGCATCTACCCAGGATCGTAGAGATAAAGGGAAGGGGGCCCCTGATCTGGATGCCTCTCTGTCTGAATGTAGAGACTGTGCAGGCCCCCAAACACTCACTATTGGAGGGAAACAGGCTTCACAAGACATTTGTTTTTTTGCAAGTGACTTTCTAGCAGTCTGTCCATCTTGAAGCAGCTGATGCAGATGCCCCCACGGACCTAAAGGGCTCTCAGCCCCATCTGCAATGTCTTCGGGCCCTTGGCTACTTTGTGCAGATGTGGCTTCAGATCCCTGGACCCCATAAGCCCCTCTGCATGACCATGACCTTTCGAAGGTGGGGTGCATAGAGGAGGGCTGAGGGCTACTCAGACCCCCTGCCTCATTCCGAGGACCTTGTTTCCAGGAATGCAATGCAAGGGGCCCTCTGTCCTTCTTTCACACCCATCACACCTGCCCGATGGCTGTTATGACCCGGTGCCCCTCCCCTCCTCCACCAGGCACTGCACACTGGTCAAGAACTATCTCTCCCATTGTACAGGAGAACTGAGCATCTAGTACTTGAAGTATTTGCCTCTGTGGGCAGCCAAAGGGGGAGCGTGGATGGGGTACAGTCCGCCTCCGATTCCACCCCAGGCTCTTCCCCATGAGCGTCTTCTGTTTCACAGTATATTACAGGGGAGGTGAGGACCAGCTTCGAACGTGCTTGCCACCCAGCTCTCCTGAGCTTGGGGCAGACCCACAGGGGAATGGGGTGATGAGAGATGATATTATTCATGCAAATTCAAGGTTACCCAATTGTCTGCCTGGAATTCACCGTTCAAGCTCAGATACGGAGGATGAAGGATCTAAAGTTTAAACACTCACCTGGGAAACTTTTAGGTTCTTCTCCCCTGAGATTGCTGATAGGTCAGCCTGGTTGGTGAAGACTTCGCTAATGCCCAGCTGGGGAAGGACGTCTTCCAGATTATAGCTGCTGGAGATGGAAAACTTCGGCAGGTAGAGGTTGTTTATCCTCCTAGGAAAGGAGAAACATGAATCAGAACATCTTCTTGCCTCACAGCTCGCCTTCTCCCACCTCACTGGACGGTCTTCCCTGGTTTCTTTTCTAACCATCCCCTTCTTACTGGAAAGCAGTACTCATTTCCTCAGTTTCTTGACCCCTAGTGCGGAAGGGACTGCATTCGAAGAGCCTGGGGGATCCTGAAACAAGCAAAGGAAGGTCCCCACGTTGGCCGTCCGGTGAGCTCCTTGAGAGCAGGGACTTCTTCTGCTTCTGAGCAGAGCTGTTGGTAATTTATTGGAGCAGGAACGGACACCTCCCACCTACAAGCCTCCCTCTTTCTTTGTTTGTACCCCTAAGCCTCTTGTCACGGTCTGCCTGGTTTTATCCATGCCAGCTACGAGGAAGGTGTCTCCCAATGGACCTTTAGTCCCACAAGCAGGGAAGATGTGTGTTTCTCTCCATATTCATTCATTCACCCCTCCATTCATTCACTCAACCAATAGTTACTGAGCACCCACAGTGCCCTAGGAATGTGTTAAAGCAGATTTCCTGAGTGCTTTGTAAATCAGAGGTGTGTGATGAATGTTCTATCCATTCACAGCTAATCATCCAGCCCGGCCGGGTGGGAGTGAGAAATGGCCTTCCTGTGTCCCCAACCTCAAGGACCAGAACCAGAAGTCATTCTGCCTTGTTTGTCCCCCTTGACTTTAGTCTTCTGAATTCCATATCCTAGCTTGTCTCTAACTTCAGGTTGGTCTGAAACTTGATCACCTCTCACACATCCTGCCTGGATCGCTGCCCTGGGCTCCTAGCCAGTCATCCTGCCCTCATGCTTGCCCTCTGGGGTCTATTCTCCACTCAGCCTCCTGGGTGATCTTTTTAAAACAATACTCAGATCATCCACTCTTTGACCCAAGACTCTGAGATGGCTCTCCACTTCATTTAGAGGAGAAAGAGGCAAGCTTTTCCAGGGGTCTGCATGGCCCTCCTCAACCCGAGCCATCCGGCTAGGCCCCCGTGGGCTGCTCCAGCCTCTCTCTCACCTCACTAATCCTCAGACATACCAGGCTTTGCATAGAGACTTTGCACTAGCTGTCCCTCTGCCAGGAATGTTTTTCCCCAACTTATCCACAGGGCTTGGCTCTTCACTTCTTTCCTGTCAATGCTTAAATATCAACTAATGGTGATCCTATTTAAAACCGCTAACTACCTCCTAGTTGGTCCAGCTTTCCTAATCATTTTACTCCACTCTATTATCCACTCCTATACCCTCATTCTTAAGTCCAACATACTAAATAATTCACCTCTTTCTCATATTTATCTACTTTTTCATTTTGCAATGACAAAGTAAGCTCCAGGAGGACAGCAGATTTATGGTGTACTTGGAGACATGCCCACCAGGTCTAAATCAGTGCCTGGCATCTACTAGGACCTCCATCAACCTATGTGACCCATGCCAAATGGACGGATGGATAAATGAATGAATGCTAACAGCCAGCGCAAAGCTGGTGCTCGGAGGCCATCTGGCTTTGGCCGTCAGCTCTGCCTTCGAGAGGTCGAGATAAGGAGAGGACAACATGAGGGCTGGGTTGCGCTGAGGAGTGCCCGGACCTGAGCATGTTCGTGTCAGAAGCAGTTTCACCCCTGCCCCGTTCAAGGTCATCGTGTCTCATAGAGCAAACACTTTCAGGCTCAAATCACGTGGGCATCCAAGGGTAGGGTGACCCCAAGCTTCACTTGTGTTAGAATGGCTTCTCCAGGGAAGAAGGAGGCCCTGGGCGCTGGGGACTCAGGTATTCCGGGGGCAGGGGGAAGCGAGAGCGGCTGAGGAGGGAGGAAGGAGGGCTGGCCTGTCCCCAGGTCATCACCTTGTCTGCAGTGAGTCTGTCCACCTGCTCAGCGTCTCCGGGAGTAGGCTGGCCTCCACCACCGCCATCCTGCCCTCATCAGGGAGGATGAAGAGTGCTTTGTCATTACTGCTGTACGGGAGCTCCACCACCGTGCAGGCCAGCTCCTCGTCTCGGAAGTAAGGGACCAACACGTCCTCCAGGTTCATCATGGGCACCTTCACCGACCTTCTCTTGCTCACGTAGAACTTGGACTCATAAGTATCTCGGGGGTCAAAGGGTGTCTTCCATTTGGCTGAAGGTCAGAGAACTTTGTGAACACAGGGACTGCCCTACTCCTACCCCTTCTCCCCCTGATCTCCCTGGGTGATGGAGACACTCGACGCACCACTAGCCCCATCCTGGTCTTCAGGTCTGCAGGAACACACTGACAAGTGGGCAGGACCCCAGGGATGGGGTGATGAGCCACACATGTCTGGTTGGGATGCGGCCGTGAGGCAAAGACCTGGTTAACTGTGAGCAGCGAGAGACCGACAGGAGTTTGGGAATAGTGGGTGCAAGAGTGAGGCGGGGGACAGGGAGAGACGAGACAGGAGAGGGGACCTGGAACACCAGGGAGAGGAATGGGGAATCCCTGACCCTCTAAAAGGGACAATGCACTGGTAGTCATTGGCATTATAATATATGCGCATGCCCACAGTCCCGTCAAACAGGCTGAAATAAGGGCCAAATTGGGAACATGAGGGTGGGGCAGAGGTCCACCAAGGGGGTACGCATAGAGCTCCAGTCCTCCTGGGACAGGGGCAGAGGAAGCTCCTGGGGAGACTAGAGACTGGGGACTTGCTTGGAAATTGGGCACACACACCCCCTCATCTCCCGACATGTGTCTCACTGTTGGAGGCAGGAGAGGAGGGGAAAGTCCACCGGCTGGTGTGTCCTTGGGGAAGACAATTTGGGGTAGAAAACCTTAGGACAGGCAGGATGGTAGGAGGGGAAAATCAGGAGACACAAAGAACAACTAGCACATTGGGCCTAGATTATAGAGAAATCTGGTTCTGGGCCTTCATTTGCAGCCAGAAACATGGGCCCTGGGAAGATTTGTCCCAGGACTCAGCCAGAACCTTCAGTGCAGGCTTTCTGCGTCTCCACCCAGCTCCTGATAACCCCAGACTCCATGATGCTTCTTTGGGTCTCTCTCTATTTTTTGAGTCCATGAGGACTGAGGCTCCACAGAGCCAACTCTCTCTGTTTACACCCCACCTCTTCAGAACTTATGGGCTGGGGAGGTTTGTGTATGTCGAGTTACTACCCATGGGACTTAACACTGGACCAGCTGAAACTTGGGAATGGGCCCTGTCTTGGATCTTGCCCTCCCCCAAGGCCCTTCCCCAGATGGTGACCTTGCTGATATCATCCCTAAGATGATGGGGGATCACTGTTGCAGGACTCTGGGGTGGCCAGGCTCCTTAGGTGCTGTCTTCCCATGTAGATGAGACCCCCCGCCCAGGGATGAATCCCTGGCAAGGACAGAGCCCAGGTCAGTATGGCCAGGCAGTGCCCAGGCAGAGGGCTCTCTGGGCTTGCCCACAAGCATCTCTTCAGGGAGGAAGCTGAAGTTTGTGCCCACGCTGGGGTGATTTGAAGGGACCACTCCTTCCTCCTAGGAGTCACACAAATTTGAATCAGAGTAAAAAGTGCCACTGTCACTGAGACCAAAGGTTGCTGGGCCCCTCTGCAGGGACTTCTACAGAGGCAAAACGTCACTTGGAAAACCCAAGACTAAGAGGCAACTGATGGAGTGGGAGAAGATATTTGACAGTACAGAGAAGGGGTTGATATCCAAGACTTATAAAGAACATCTCAAACTCAGCGGCCCAAACCCAGATAACCCAATCAAAAAATGGGCAGAAGACATGAGCAGACACTTCTCCGAAGAAGAAGAAGACATACAAATGGCCAACAAACACAGGAAAGTGTTCAACATCATTAACCATCAAGGAAATTAAAATCAAAACCACATGGAAATACTACCTTACACCAGTCAGAATGGCCAAAATTAACAAGGAAGGAAACAACAAGTGTTGGTGAGGATGTAGAGAAAGGGGAACCCTCTTACACTGTTGGTGGGAATGCAAGTTGGTGCAGCCACTCTGGAAAACAGTACAGAGGTTCCTCAAGATGTTAAGAATAGAGCTACTCTATGACCCTGTAATTGCACTACTGGGTATTTACTCCAAAGATTACAGATGTAGCGAAGAAAAGGGACACATGGACCCCAATGTTCATATAGCGATGTCCACAATTGCCAAACTATGGAAGGAGCCAAGATGCCCTTCAACAGATGAATAGATAAAGAAGATGTGGTCGATATACACAATGGACTATTATTCAGCCATCAGAAAGGATGAAAACCCACTATTTGCATTGACATGGATGGGACTGGAGGGGATTACGCTGAGTGAAATAAGCCAAGCAGAGCAGGTCAATTATCACATGGTTTTCCTCATATGTGGAACATAAGGGCTAGCATGGAGGACATTAGGGGAAAGAAGGGAAAACTGAAGGGAGGGATATCAGAGGGGGAGATGAACCATGAGAGACTATGGTCGCCAAGAAATAATCTGAGGGTTTCAGAAGGGAGGGGGTTGGGGGGATGTGCTAGTCCCGTGTTGGGTATTAAGGAGGGCACATGTTGTAATGAGTGCTGGGTGTTATACGCAACTAATGAATCATTGAACACTACATCAAAAACTAATGTACTATAGGGTGGCTAACAGAACATAATTAAAAATATAAATAAAATAAAAGACATTAAAAAAATACCAAGAGAAGACAATGCCTACAGGCAAGGTGGGGTCTCGGGCCCTGACTTGTCCCATCTGCCCACCTCAGACTGAGGGTACCTGCTCTATGGTGGGTTCCCCAATAACATGGTTTGCTATACCCAGCCAGAAAATGGCCCTGAAGGCTCGGAGATAAAACTTTGTTAGCTTCCAAACCCCAAGCCAAGCACTGACCTTTAAGGAAGATATAATTCACCAAGATCATGGCTGTGTTCCCGTCAAGGTCCTTGACCAAATCTTCAATTTTTCCGTGGGTCTTATTCTTCACGTAGTCATTGATGAGCTTCTTGGAGGCAGCAGTGTCCCAGAAGTTGGTGGAGAAGGCCTCCGAGGCGTAGAGCACCCTGGCATCTTCTGTGAACTTCTCCAGCAGCTTCATCCGCTCGCTGACGAACATGGCGTTGCCCACGCTCAGCAGCAGCTGGTTGCCGGGTTGGTGGAGGGTTCGCAGCAGGTGCTGGAAACCCTGGTGGATTTCGGTGTCCGGGGTCTCTGTGAGGTTGAACTTGAGGCCTTCAAGGATCTCCGTCAGGGTGGTGTTTTGGGCCCCGAGGGATAGGAAGGCCAAGGCAATGGAGATGCTCAGTGGGGAGAAGACGATATTCTTATTGGGGGTGTTCGAAGCCAACTGCTTATAGAGGCTGAGGGTGAAGTCGGTGTTGCTGGAGGCTAAGCTGAGGCTGTCCACAGGTGTCTCGTTGCGTAGGTCCTCCTGGGTGACATTCTGTGGGTCAAGCCCGCCCCTCGGGGCGCAGTGGACGCGGGGGCAGAGCCCAGCCACCAGGAGCCCCAGAGCCAAAAGGGGCCACATTCTCTGTGTTCTCAACTCTGAGAAACAAAGATCCTTTAAGTGCTGGGAGCCACATGGTGTCCCAAATGACTCCCACTGCTCCCTCACCCCCACCGTGTGGCCTGGGTTCTAGCCTCTGCTTCTATTAGCTTTGTGACTTTCCTGGGTGGGCACAATCATGGGCACCCCACATACATGATTACATTACACTCAAACTAAGTACTGTAATTTTGCCATTTTCCCCAGGGGAGAAACTGGATGCAGAGTGATGAGGGGCTCACGCACAGTCACCACAGCGAATGGGGGAGCAGCGGGAGGAGACCAGTTAGCCTGGCTCCCAACTCCTGGAGGGAGCGGTGTGGGCTTCAAAGCCGCAGAGACCTGGACTAGGATTTCATTTGGGCTACTTGCCATTGCTGTGTGGTAACAAGAAGATGACTGTCCCTCTCTGAGCCTCAATTCATATCTCTGTACAACACACTGAGATGCTCCCATGAGAGAAACCATGAAGGTGCCAGGTTCCCAATGGGGGTTCCAGAGGTGTGCCTCCTTCCATGGGCCACCCGTTCTCTGAAACTGCCCTCCATGCCCGAGCTGTGAGTCCACGGGGAGAGGGGGTGGAGTTATTGCAGGAAAGATGGGAGAGAGGGGCTGAGTTCAAAGCCTTTGACTACAGCAAACAGGGTTGTTTACCTTCAGCCTCTGCCTTCTTGGGCCCAGAGTTCAGAAGAGAAAAGGTCAGCTTTAGAGGTAGGGAGGGAAGTCAGTAGGGGAGGGGAGGCAGAGAAGGGAGGCAGGGAAAGGGGAGGGGAGCTGAGCTGCCTTCCATCTAGAGGCCAGGGAAAGGATCCCAGCAGCGGGAGCAGCTCCAATCGCCTCCACTGTCTGCCTACTCCCAGGCTAATGCAACTATTTATTTGGAAGAGTTAAACCACCACCCACCCCCCTCACCCCGCCACCCAAATCGTTTCTGGAGAAAAAGAACTTTGTTTGGGCAAGTTGGCAGGCTGGCTCTGTTTCTGAGCAGCCTGTGTTTTCGGTTGCTGGGAGAGGAGCAGCGGGACAGTCCCTCTCAGAGACGTGTGGGCTCTGCCCAGAGGGCTCTGCACATCAGTCCCGTCTGCACCTTGCCATGACAGCAGTGCCCGGTCCTAGACAAGGGGAGGCGCCGGGTGCCCCTCTGGGGAATTGTGGTCCAGAGTGTCTGCTATGGGCAGGGGAGGGGGCGGAGGTGTACACAGCTGGCTAAACCGAGAATCCCATGGTGTGCCAGGCAGAAACGGCCCGATGTCCTGATGGTCTGTCTCTGTTTTGCAGGTGGGAAAACAGACCCGGAGGGAAGACGTGTCTTCGGAGAGCATGGTCTTCGGGGCCAGCCCTGGAACTGTCCCCGGCGCTCTGGGAGGCCACCTCCTGCCTCACAGGCTCCAGGCCAAGGCCTAGAACCTCCCTAGAAAAATGGGGCCCTTGTTCCCCGTTAGACGGCATCATGGTTACCTGCCTCTGAAGCTGGGGGTCCTCAGTGGATTCCAAAGCCACCGCTTGCCCGGAATGCTAGATTTTCACGGGCGCTGCCTCCTATTTATCCATGCCACAAACTCCTCCCCTTGCTTGGAAAATGTAGGCAGGGACACCCAGGTGTTGTGGTTTTAGGCTGGAGCAGCCAAATAATCATTTCTGGTAACATGAATTCGTTAGATCTAGTGGAATCCGCCAGTTACAGGAATAGTCCCTAACTTGCTTCTTAGAACAAAACAAAAACCAACTCTCCCTTTTCATTTTTACCTTTTGTTTATGGAATAGTCATTGAGGAACATGTGAAAACCGAGAAAATATACAGAAGGACATTGGAAAATGGTCCCCCAAGTTTCATCCCCCAGCTAAGAGCTTGTGATTTTTTTACATGTCACTTTCTTTGACTTATGTGTGCATGTGTGTGTGTGTGAACTTTATACACACACTCATATTAAAAAATGCCCACTCTTCATTTGTCTGTAGATGGAGTTGCGATTTGAGACACCCCTCCGTTAGTCCCAGATCAAGGGCATCAGTCTCAGGACCTCGATCGTAGGGAGCACGGGGCTCGGGGCCTCTGGTTTCTGGCACCTCCGTCCTGGGTGACCTCCTCTTCACCCCAGGGCCCTTCCACTCTTGATTCGCACTAAGAGCTGTGGTGACCTTGAGGTCTCTTAGGATCCCTCTCGAATCCCAGGCCTTTCTTGGGCTCCTGAGAAAACCTTCTCCTTGACCCCTCATGGTCACGACTCTCCCCCCATGACGACTTCCGACAGACCGTAGGGTGCCACACAGCACAGTCTGAAAGCCACCGGGTTGCCGGGAGGGCTGTGGCCGTGACATGCCATGCCCTCGCCAGCTGTGTGGCCTCAAGCAACTGGAAAGCCCTCGGGCTTAACCTCCACTCTCCCAAGTGGATAGTGACATTTTCCCGGCAGGGCGATACAAAGGACAAGTGACATAATATGGAGTGTCAGCTTCCTGAGGATAGGACTGTGCCGTGCTGTGTCCCCAGGTGCTTACCAAGCGCATGCTAGCTAGGTGCCTAGGAGAGTTCCGGTCCCATCCTTCCTAAAATGGTGACTTAATGCCCTTTTAGGTTCCAAATCTTTTCAGAATTGAATAAATATTTTAACATTGCACAGAATCCCAGGGGTATCTGGGTGGCTCAGTCAGTTAAGCGTCTACCTTAGGCTCAGGTCATGATTCTGGGGTCCTGAGATCAAGCCCCACATGGGACTACCTGCTCAGTGCGTCTCCCTCTCTCTCTGCCCCCGCCCTGCTTATGCTCTCTTACTGTCAAATAAATAAATAAGATATTTTATAAAATTATGCAGAATCCCTTATATGCAAACAATGAAGAATCATGGAACACTCCACCAAAAACTAATGATGCACTGTACAGTGACTAATATAACATAATAAAAAACAGTCACACAGAATGCCAAATAAATAGTGGCTAAAACAAGGCTGCAGCTTACTTGACACTCACATCTGTTCAGCTGTGGGCATGGCTGATGCGGCAGCTACGCTTGGTTGGGGGCCCAGGCTCCTTCTCTCTTGTTGCCCTGCTATTCCTTTGCTGCATCCTCCCTCTCCTCCTCCGCCCCTTCTCTTACTCCTTTTACTCTACTCCACTAATTATAGGTGACCCCTGAAGCAGTGGAATCTTCTTTCCCTCTCTCTCCTTTCTTTCTTGCCCCCATGGCCTCCAAGTCCTGAACAACCCTCTGCTTCTCCCTGAGACCTGAGATCATCATTCATTCATTCAGGACCATCGGGCAGCCCTGTGGGTGGGGTGGGGTGGTGTGGGGGTTGCCTCGTCCACAGGCAGAACGTCTACTAGAACATCAGTGCCTGCTGTTCCCAGAGACAAACACCTCTTTGTATAGCTCTGGTACTCATTCTGTTGAAAAGATCTCTGTCCGTGTTCTATCTTAAGCATTGTCACCAAGCCTCCAGAAAGATGAGTATGACTTATCTAGGACCCTTAGCTGTTAAATGGTCGAGTTGGTGGAGCTTGGGCAAAACCAACCTGATGCCAACAACCCCCCCAAAAACCAAAAGACAAAAAACAAAACATTTCCATCTTTGACAGAAATGAAAGAAAATGCCAATCTTGGGAGTTCAATTTTTTTTTTTTTAAGATTTTATGGATTTATTTGAGAGAGTGAGAGAGCGTGCGTGTGCGAGCAGGGAGGGGCAGAGAGAGAAAGACTCTGAAGCAGACTCCACACTGAGCATGGAGCCCGGGGCTTGATCCCAAGACCTCGAGATCGTGACCTGAGCCAAAACTAAGAGTCAGACGCTTAACTGACTGACACACCCAGGTGCGCCTGGGGAGTATAATTCTTGTACAAGTGTAGGAGGTCACTATTTTTATAAGGTGTTGCTTGTCTGAGTAGGGAAGCCTGGCTCCTTTATGTGGAGTGGGGTCCTGCTGAATGGGAATCTGTCCCTGTCTGTTACCACATCCTCCCTAGGACAACAAGAGGGCATTTTTCTTGGGCTTGAGATGCACCTAGGTGAGCAGCCCAAAGCGAGTTAGCAAGCTCCACCTGGCTTTGGTGGGATCAAGGCCAAGGGCTCCAGGAGCCTACAACTAAGGCTCAGAGAACCTGGCCGTGCAGAGAGATGGGCAGAGGGCAGAAGAGGCACTGACCTTTGGGCTCTGCATGGGTGTGGCTATTGCACCTGCCTCAAAGGGGAAGATGGGAAAGTTAGACCACAAGTGCTCAGGCTAGCAGGTGCTCTGTCTGTGGGACAGACCCCTTACCGTCCCCAGCTACATATGGCATCCATTGGGACTAGATTGACTTGGGTCTTGCAAACTTGGCCATTGTGATCTGTTTACCATTTTCCATAGTTACCACCTTCGCCTTGCTCCCTCTGATTTCTGAATGCCAACTTGGCACAGGTGGGCTCTAGAAAGTCTTAGGAAAAGAGTTGTGTCCCCATTTGGGCTGCTATCATAGGTGGAGAAGAGTGTATTTCTAGGGCTCTACAAAGGCGGGAGTGGATGGCCGGAATCCAAGTAAGGGGGTGTCTCACCTCCACAGAGCAGGTGAGGCTGGGAGGGACAAAGGTCAGTTCCTTCTAAAGAGCTTCTTCCTGGAGGCTGGGAAGGCTGTGGTGGGAAGCCTCCCCCCCACCCCCAGCCTCCTCTCACCCACCTACCAGCTGGGTGGCTCTAGGCTAGTCCCTTCACCTCTCTGAGCCTCTTTTGTCAATCTTCACTCCTTCAAGAATTCTTAGGAGGAAGAAATGAGACCCTGACAACTGCCCAAACCCCAGAGCGGGTCGTGGCTTCTCTCCTCCAGGCCGCGAGTGAACTCTGCTCCCAACTGGAAAAGTACAGAGAGCCGCCTGCTACCATGGGACGCTCGGGCCTCCCTCTGGCTGTTTCCTGTGGCTGGAGATGCTGGCTGCAGATCTGAGGCACGTATGCCAATTCCCTCAGCACCGCCCTGGCTGTGCCCCCACGAGTTCCCAGGCGCCCGCAGGGGGATTTGGCCAAGCAGGAGCAGGGAGATTTCCTGCCTCTTTTTTGCAAGCGGCTTATTCATCTGTCCCTTTGCAAGCGGCTTGGTCATCTGTCCCTTTGAGGGAGCCACTTGCCATCACCTTCTTTCATTTCCCCCTCCAGGTGGTGTCTGAGAATTCCCGGTGAACGGGGACTTTGGGTTCAGAGCAGCCTGTCCCTGACTTACCAGCAACATCCTGATGTACCCTAAGTTTTACATCTGAGGGAAATGGAGGCACAGAGAGACGGCGCAGGGTTGCAGGGACCCCACACTCCCGTCCTCTCTGAGAGACAGGGTGCCCGTCTTGGCTGGCCTGGGCGCAGCCCCACCATGGTGGCCCACTGACCTCAGACCTGGCAGCCCGGCTGAAGGCGGCTTTGTCCCTGCTCCATGCCTGTGGCCAGTCCCCACGTTTGGTCTGCAAAACACAGTTGGTGGCCCGGAGTGAGAGATTTTTGATGTTAGCGTTGTGGGACAGGAAGGGGGACACAGGCTGTGGAGTTCTTGCTAAAGGAGGGTATGGTTGAGGGGAGGCCCTCACGCGCCCCCCACTTTATCCACGCCCCCTCCAGCAGTCTCAGGTGGCCTCAGACCCTCTCCCAGGCTGCAGGCACTTTCCACTCCCCCAACAGGAGGGTGTCCCATCCATCACCTCCCTACGTCTCACCTGGGAGGCTATGGCTTTTTCCAAGTTTCAGAGATTTCTGGTAAGCACAATGTGGACACCAGTGTCCCCTTGGTGTCTCTCCTTAGTGACCTCTGAAAAGAATCATACCCTAAATGGAACCTCCTGCTATTCCCTACTGCCCCATCCTGAGTCTTCCTGCTTCCCAGTGAAGGGTGCCTCTCTCTCCCCAGGATTGACTAGCACAGCCAGTCCGGAGCGGGGCCTGACCCCCTGGCCCCTTCAGCATGGGGTGAGGTCTCCCTTCTCCACATCCTGACACCCGTTCCCTACGCTCCAGCTCTGAGGCCCCCACCCCGGGTCCGCCACTAGCCCCGGTCCACCCCGGGTCCGCCACTAGCCCCGGTCCACCCCGGGTCCACCACTAGCCCCGGTCCCCGCTACAGGGACCCTTGAGCTGTGTGCGCTCTTCCCCGCCAGCCACCTCCAGCCCATTTGTGACAGAATTGCTTTAAGAATATGGTCTCTCAGGGCCCTATCCCACTTGGAACCCTGCCAGCCTCCCCAGTCCAGAAGCCCCTACGTGTTCTAACTCATCCCTCCTGCCCCCGCAGCTGGGACACTGACCTCAGGGGCCCGAAGTACACGCCCCTGAGCAGAGCTATGTCTGCAGAACCCACGGCCCCCAGCTTGGACCAGGAGAAGGGAGGCTTTCAACTTCCTTTACAGGTAAGGGAACATCCCAGAACGTTCTGTCTCAGGCTTCAGTTTGAGGCAATCATGGGTGAGTCAACACCTTTGTTATACTTTGGGCTGCACGTCATATGGCAGGAGACCTCCCACGGTCCTTCCTGGTGGAACCGACCCTCCTCTGACTAGCCCGGATGTGTCCCTACTCCTCTTCCCCTGCTGTGCCCGTTACCATCACTTCCCCTATCTCCGCAGTGACACTGTTGGCTTCTGGCCAATGGGATGTGCTTGTCGCTCATCCTTGCTCCCTGCAGAAAGAGCTGCCAGAGTTAGCGAGCAAAAATGCTCACAAAGCCTGGGCCATACTTCTACTAAAAAGTGATTCATTAGCTGGAGTTTTACTTAGCTGGGCGTCCTGTATGTTACTAAAGAACCCACCCACAGAGTGTGTCGTGGGGGCCCTACCCAAGGAAGAGGGAAGTCTTAGGCAGTGACCCGAGGACTAATAGAGCCATAGAATCCCCTAGAAGCTGCTGGCCATCCCCTCATTCATTCATCCAAGAGTCCACTGTGGGCCAAGCCCTGGGGTGGAGAGATGCCTTAGGGCCCTCATGGACTTCATGGTCTTTGAGAGACACAGACACGTAGAAAGAAGCTGACTATGGTGTGGGAAGTGCTAGAGGGAGGCACGGGGAGCTCGGATCCCAGGACCCGGCTGGGGGAGTCAGGACAGCTCCCCAGGCAGGGACCTCTGAGCAGAGTCCCAAGGAAGACCTGTCTAAGCTCTCAGAATGGGCATGAGTTCCAAGTCACACCTAGGTTTTGTCTTATTTGCTCCCCGGGCATTGCCCTGCAAGAATTAGCTGGGAAAACACCAGAAAGCAAAGAGCGTTCAGGCCTGTGAGGCCCTGGAGGGGGAGGGTCCTCAGGCCCTGAGTGTGGGAGGGTGGCAGCTGCAGGAAGTGGGGCGCACAGAGTGCCTGGGACCCGGGTCCAGTGAGGCAGCCCCGCGCGGCCGTGCGCGCCGACCAGCGGAGACACCAGTTCTGTGTGTGCGTCTGAATCTGGGGGCGGGGAGCGGGGCTTGTTAAGGGCCCAGCCTCAAACGTTTTCGTTCCTTGGGTGGGGCCGGGAATATAAATTTTTAACAAGCTCCCCAAATTACATTCGGGAAACGTTGCCTTAGGGTCAAAGCTTCTTCCCTGTGCCTGGTGTGCTCCCAGGCTTCGAGCAGCCTGGTGACGAGGCATCATTGCAAGGACGTTCCTGCGGGGCAAGGGACGAACGGACACATTGTGTGTAGGCTCATGGGCACACCCGGGAGCCCAGGCTCAGGCCCACACGCCCCAGCCCGCCTCTCATACCCTTCCCCTGACCACCAGACCCACCTTCCCGTTCCTGCCCCCACCCTGGCTCCGGGGTCCTTAATATTTGTGAAGGAGCAGGGACCTGATGGAATCCACTGATGGTTCGTGGCAGCCTCTCTGGGAGGCTGAGGCAGAAGGAGGGGCTCAGAGAGAAGACTCTGGAGGACACCCCCCGCCCAGGCCTACAGTGAATGCTCAGCTCTTGGTACACTGAGGAGGCTGCGGGTGGATAAGCCACAGAGCAGCCCCTGCCCTCCAGCAGGCTGGCTGTGAGCACACGGGAGTGTGTGTGCATGTGTGCACATGTGCACACACGTGTGTGCGGCAGCGTGGCTGTGTATAGGAGTGTTTTGCTATCTGTACTCTGTACATCTTCATGGACGAACAGCACGAGGAGCGGCATGTGGACGCATGCTAGGGTCTCCTAAGTGGTGAAAGGACCTGGCCATCTTGGTACCACCTCCCTCCTACCTCATTCCTTGCAGAAAGACGACAGATAATCTGTTCAGGAGTGTGGCTCTGCAGGAAACTGGAGAAAGGCACCGATGTCACCTGCTTACCACCCCCAGTGCCGTGCAGCAAGGGCCTCTCTGACTCTGTGAACTGAGACATACGTGTGGAGGGTGGAGGGCAGTGCCGGGCACTCAGCGGGTGGCAGCCTGTGCCAGGTGTGCAGGTGGGATCCAGCGGTCACTCTCCGCCCTGGCACCCTGCGCAGGGACACGGGTGCCGATGCCGTGAGCAGGACACACTCTCCCCCGGGTCAGTCTTTGCTCATGATCTTTGCCCAGTTCAGTCCTGCTTGTCCCTCAGATCGCGGTTTCCATGCCACCATCTCAAGAGCTCCCTCTGTACCCCTAGCTACCGAAGGTCTCCCCAACTATCCCTCTTGTACTCCTTGTTCTTCCTTTACTGGCCTCCAGCTTCTGCCTTTATGACCCAATTCCATCCCTATACCTTCCTCTGCTTTGCTTTTTTCCTTCCTCAACATTTTTCTAAAGAAAACAAAACAGCTTTTTATCTTGTAACAACTCGAGATACATGGAAAAATATTAAAAACAGTGCAGGCAGTTCCTGTGACACAAACATCTGAGGTCAACACTGCATATTTATCAGAACGAAGAAGTAAGCATCTGTACAGGACAGACTTATTTGTATTTTTACAGGTTTTCCACTACTGTCCTTCTGTTCTTCCCGGATCCCATCCAGAAAACCACATTATGTTTACTTTCCACGCCTCATCAGTCTCCCCAGGTGTGACAGCTCCCCAGATGTCTGGGGAGACCACAGACGGGTGCCTTAGGAGTAGCAGAAAGGTATTTCACACCGTTCCTGAGGATGGAAGCCAAGACCAGGGCCAGCGTGGTTGGAGGAGAGCCCTTCTCCTGCTCCCGGGTTTCTGGTCTGTGCCCTGTCACGGGAAGGAGCAAGGGAGCTGCCTTCAGTGTCTTTTCCAAGGTTAGGAGTCTTACTGATGGGGACTCCACCTTCATGACCTAACCACCTCCCCAGGGCCCCCCCCCACACCATCATGGGGGTTAGGAGGGTGGAGGGGTGTTAGGGTTTCGACTGCTTAGTAACGGTGATGGGTGCTGATGTCATTCCTTCCCTGGGCTCTGTTTACAGAAGCAAGATGACCCATCGAGCTCACTCGCCACAATACTTGTCGTCAAAAGACATGCGTCATACTCTATTTTTCTCTTTTATTCTTTTTATTTTTTTATTTTCTTGTCACTCCAGCCCTAGCTTCACCAGGGCAAGGATTTGGGGGATTTCCTTCCTTTATCTCCAGCACCCGGGACCATTCCAGACACAGTGGGCGTTCCTAAACATCTGCCCCTCCCCCAGTGTGTACCTCCCATGTTTATCTTGTCGTTAGCTGGTTGTGGCCAGAGTCCGTCTGCCGGGCCCGCCCTGCACCCTTAGATGACTTCCAGACCCAATGCCCCGAAGGGGGCCCCAAACAATGGCCTTTCAGTGAAAGAGTGTAAATAAGCAAGAGTGGGTTGGGCATGCTCATTGGGGTGTAAAGTGTTTCCTCCTGGAGTTCAAGGTCATTTTCCTGGTCCAGGTCTCTGCAGAAGAGGCAGGGAGCAGGCGTCCTCAGCTCTAGCATTGTCCTCTGCTTTCTGGAGGCAGTGGGTTCACTAGGGAGGTCCTGAGAGTCCATGTGGTCAGAGAGGGAAATGGGTCCCAAGAATAAGACGGGGGTTAACAATAACAGCGAGAACACAAAGGGAGGTGACTCTTAGGCGCAAGACTGCGTCCCTCCCCCTTTCATATGTTGAAGTCCCTCCCCCTTTCATCTGCTGAAGCCCTAACCCCCAGCACCTCAGGACGACGCTGTGTTTCGAGACAGAGCCTTTAAAGAGGTGATCAAGTTAAAATGAGGTCGGTAGGGTGGGCTCAGTTCCAGTTGGACCGGTGCAGGCTGGGAGACAGAAGAGGAGGTTAGCTCCCCGAGAGATGACCACGTGAGGGCAGAGAGAGAGGAGCCCACGCCTGGGTCTCAGACTCCCGCCTCCAGGACGGTGAGATCACACCATTTTTGTTGCTAAGCTGCCCTGTTACTGGATAGGGTGGCCGAGGTCAAGGTGGGAAGGGCCAGTGGGGCGCTGGAGGAGCAGGGGCGCGTGGGTGCGAGCGAACGCCCCTTCCAGGGCTGAGTGGAAGTGGCTCCCGTGCCAATGGGAGGTGAGGGGCACACTCAGGGGCGCTCAGGGTGTGATGGCCGACCAAACCACCCTAAAATTTTGGAGGAAAGAGAACAGACAAAAACCAGCCTCATGTTCAGGGTCCCTGTCCCAGACAGCAGCACGGATACCTCCTCCCCTTTGCCCTCCTTCACACGCCCTATCCTGGCCCGGAATTGTCCCCATGGTTCCTGCACATGGCAGCTCACTCAGCTGTCCTCCAGACCTTCCTTCTGCTGGAATCCCTTCCCTATTTCCAAACCTGCTGTCTATGGAAGGCTTACTTACTCCCGAGACCAGCTAGGTGCCACCTCTTCCAAGACAGCTTTCCTGATCTCTCTCTCTCTCTCTCCCTCTCTCTGTCTCCCAGGTGCGCTGTTATTTCATTCATCCCAGGACTGTGTGACCATTGAGCTAGGTGGCCTGTAAGCACACCTGGCAAGGAACTTCAGTGTGCGACATGAGGCACCCGGAGCCCACCCCAACCTCACACCCAGGAGACCACGTGCCCAGTGACCTTCAGACAACGCCAGACCTCGGCCGGACACACACTGCGCCGACGGGGCCTCCCCCTGACCTTGGGCTTGTTGAACAAACGGTCAGAGATCTGCCAAGGCCAAAGAGGCATTTCACAAGGGAAAGGCACACAGGTGCCCACCTGACCCCACGAGGAGGCCCAATCCTGAAATGTTGACCTGAGCGGAAATCAGATGCAGATGAGCTGTCCAGGTTCGGTCGCAGCCTCCCGCCTGGCCATACACCAACACGGGTGCCCTCCGGGTTCCAGAGCCTGAGCCTCCCACTAACCTCAGCCTCCGGGCAGATACTCGCATCCCCTCTGTGCAATGGGTACACTGATACACTGTGTTGAGGGGCTCAGGAGATGACAGGTGCAAAGTGTCCCCAAGGCCTGACCCAAAGTGGACGCTCAGTGCCATGAGCTGTGGCCAAAGCTTGGGGTTCTGACCTTGTTTGGTCTAGGGGGCACCCTTTTGTAGCAGAGCTCAGACTCTGGAATCAGGGCGGTAGGGGCAGCCGCACGGGGGGGAGGGACAAGCTGAGGGGCAGGTACTCAGATATACAGGGGCCGCTAATTAGGGGACAATTTGAGTGAAGGACTCATTCACTCATTCATTGATACTTTAACGTGTCCGATCCCATTCACTTAACAGATGAGAAACTCTCTGTAGAGGCTTTCATAAAAGAGGAGAGAGAATAAGCTTACCTGCATCCCAGGGGAGCAGAAGGCTGAGAAGCACCTGGCCCAGGCTTCTGGGTATTACTCATGTCTTGCCTGCTGCAGAGCACAGGGCTGAAAATGTGGGTCTGGGGCCACAGTCCCCTGTTAAATCCTGCCTCACTCCTTAGAACTGCGTGCCTGGGTAAGCAGCCCGCTCTCTGCAAGCCTTGCCTTCTCCATCTGTAAAATGGGGAGAATAGTGGTACCAGCCTCACTGCCCAGAAATGCAGCCGTCCAGGTGAAGCGCCTCGCACCGAGCCCAGCACATGGTAAGCTATGAATGTCACCAGTCCCAGTGCTATTTCCATCAGGACAATGACACCCAGTATTTGCAAAGTGCTTTATTGTTACTGTGGACACTAAAATTCACGGTTAGGCATCAATGTCTTCAGTAGATACTATAGTAATGCAACGAGCTTCCGTGCTTCCCCCCAGCTAATGCCAGGAGATTGTAGCTGAATCCACACGATGGTTTCATGCTGTGATGGGCCATTTCCACCTTGCCGTCCACTTGCTTTTCTTCAAGGACAAGTAGTGCTAGAATGCCTTAAAATCTGCTGTGACTGGCAGGGAACACCCTAGCTTCCTTCCATAATGTCAAGGAGCCTTCAACCCTCTACCTGATCCTTCTTTGTATGCACGGGGGGAAATAGAGGCCCAGAGACGGACAGTATTACCCACATGTCTCACAGTCAGTTAGCTGGGACAGAAGCCCCATTCCAGACTCCCATTTCAGTGTTCTTTCCACGCCATGATGAACTGGTGGCTGGGATTGCTGGCAAGAGGAGGAGTCGGCTTGGAAATATATTTCTGGTGGAAATACCTAGCAGAACAATCCTCCTACAGAGCTCTGTGGAACTGAGCCAGCTATCAGGGGCCTGGATTCTGGGCTTCTCTCTACCACTAACATGCTGTGTGACCTTGGGCAAGTCAACGAGCCTCTCTGGGCCTCAGTGCTAGACTCCACTGAGGAAGGGTGAGGGCAAGACCAAATGCTCCCGAAGAATCTTCAGGGTGCCCACATCATGCAGTTGTGTGAGAGGAAGCAACCATTAGTCTATCAATGCTATGACTATTATTATTCGTAAAAGCCTCATTAGTCCACAAAACCTGTGTCAATCTCCAGTTCCCAGCAGAGAGATGTCACAGCGTGCCTTTAACTTCCGCCACCCATGGCCTTCCAGGAGACACACCCACCTCAGGGGTGGGTCACTTTGCCAAGGAAGAGGATGTTCGTGGCGTTCTCCACAATGACCATCATAAAGGGCCTGTTGAACGTGACCCTAAAGGAGCTCATCGGGGCCGACTTGAACATGAAGATGGCCTCCGTGGCTGCAGCCGCTTTGGTCCCCGACTCGTCCACCTCCACCACAGCCTTGTGCACCATCTGTAGAGGGGACATTGGGTGTCACCCAGCCACCTGTGACATCCCTGTCCAAGTCTCTGTGCAACTGTGCCACCAAGCAGGTAGTGAATGACATAGCCGTGTGGCTACTGTGCACAGGGATCTCGGACAAGGGGTGACTGTGCCGTCCACTGAACTCTCGTGGCATCTTGCAGAGACTCTCCAATTTCATAGAGAGAAAGGTGACATAGGGAGGTCAAGTAGTTGTTGGAGGTCACACAGCTAGTGAGTGGAGGAACCAGCACCTAATTATTAGTTTTGATTGCTTAATGAGAGCTCCTCCTAAGACACTGAGCTGGATATGGTTTCCCATGGCACATAGGGTAAGACACTATGTGATATCTTTGCTTCTTGAGGGAAAAGAGGAGAGGGAGAGAGAGAAAAAGAATGTAGAATGTGGAATGCGGAATGGAATGGGATGAAAAGAGCAGAGTACAGTGGGATAGAATAGAATAGGTTAGAATAGGATAGAATAGAATAGAATAGAATAGAATAGAATAGAATAGAATAGAATAGAATAGAATAGAATAGAATAGAATAGAATAGAACAGACATCTCTGAAAGCAGGTGCTCAGGAGCTTCCAAGCTCACCTCGGACACCAGGATGCTGGAGTGGTTGGTGATGCCACTCAAGTCAGCATGGGTAGTGAAGACATCATTGATGCCCAGCATGGGGAGGACCTTCTCCAGCTGGTAGGAGCCCTCGATGGAAAACTTGGGAAGGTAGAGCTCAAGCTTCCTGGAAAGAGGATGGGAACGGTCTGAGACTCTTCCCAGAGCACAGTTCTTATCCCTGTTATCTCCCCCCAGCTTTGTAATGATTCTCCAGCCCCTTGTCTAGAGCCCAGCCCACTCTGATCTTGGACCTGGATTCTCCCCAGAATTCCCTGCCCACTCTCATGGCCCCATCAGGAACGTATCAGATCACGCTCCCTCCGGCCGGGCAAGCCCTGGGGGCCAGGACCTCGTGCGATGGCTCTGGGCTTGGAGGCTGCTTCCGGGCTGAGTGAGACCTTCCTACCACTGTTGGGTCTCCCAGGCCGGCCCCACCAGCCTGGGGAATACCTCTTTGTGGACATCTTGAGCCACTTCCTCAGTGTTTTCTCATTCAGTCCGTTCTCCAGATGTCCCATCCTTCCCTCACTGGGGAGAATGAAGAAAGCGGTGGCATTCCCTTGGTAGGGAACCCCCACCACCTTGCAGGAGAGGTTTTGGTCCAGGAAGTAGTAATAATGATCTTCCTGTTTCATCATGGGCACCTGCACCACCGTCTCCGAGGTCACATAGAAGTCCTGCTTTCGGGTGTTTTTGTGGTCAAAACTTGTCTCCCACTTAGCTAAATATCAAAATGGAAAAGACATTAGAAATGATTGGCTGCAAATGAACCATGTCGAGGCAGTAAACCCATCAAACAGAGCTCATCCCCCCCCAGCACAGTCTCGTCCGTGGCTGGGACTCTGGGACCCACTGGAATAGAAAGGAGAGTCTTTTTATAACTTCAGGGATGTGCCTGAACTTCCTGTGGGCCTTTTCCTTTGACATGGGCCAAGCAAGGAGGATGCTTTCATGTCTTTGGAGGCCCTCAATGGCTAACAGTGTTACACAAGGTCAAACACCCTTGGGAAAAGGGTCCACGATACAAAGGGCTGCTGATTCGACACTACACCCGGGACAGTTATTCTGTGTTTCACTCTTTTCCTGCTTTTGGATTTTGATCTAAGTTTGGGACAGAGGTTTGTAAGGTTCTTCTTACTGAGAAGCCCTCGCTTAGGCTTCCTGCTCCATCTGATTCCTGCAGTATCTCTACATCAGTGACAGACAGGTAGTTCTTTCCCTCTTCTTAGCAGTCATCAGATTTGGAACCCACCCCAGTGCCCCTCGTAGCTTAGGTCACAGTGGCCCCTGCAGCCTGGTGTCCTAGAGCGAGCCCTGCCCAGGGGACAAGAAATCATGGATTCCAAGCTGGATGCTTGCTCTCCCTCTGTGCTTCTAGGAAGGAGGGAGGAGGTTAACAAGCTAATTATTTTCCTCTTTCCTCCCTCCTTCCTGTCCCTGCCTTTACACACCCTTGACTTCCCATCCTCAGTCAGACCCCACAGAGGCACCGAGGGGCTCAGCATCTAGAAGGAGGAGCAGATGTGAGAGCCGAGATGAGGAGGGGTAGCCACAAGGAACGTCAGAGGGATGGAGATGGAGGGATCAGCTGTCATGAGAGTGGGAGACAGGACTCTCCCGAGAGGACAGGTGCTTGTCAAGGGGTTTCTCCGCTGAGGGAACAGACCCTAGGAGGACATGGGGGCAAGGACGTGGGGGGAAGAGAAGGCCCTCCACGGCCACTCTAAGACCGGCAATCCCACCCCAAGTGGTGGTATGGCCACTGTGGCGATCTCGTGCTTTAGATCCCGTGTGGAAGCTGCGCTCCAGGGCCCACGGACAGGCCCCAGCTCTTCCCCATTGGAGAGCCAGCAGCCGGAGCTCACTGACATCCCTTTACACCACCAGAAGATGCCTGTCTTACCCTCCGCTACTTGTTCGTCCCACTCTGTCAACAGGCCCCAGAAGGCACTGAATCCACTCCCGCTCCTTGATGAGTGTGGGAATCAGGGGCTCTTTTAACAAAAGCAGCAGAAAGGAGAAAGTTCAGGCTTGCGCGCAGGCGTCTTACCTTTAAAGAAAATGTAGTTCACCATAACCATGACCTCCGTGCTATCCAGGTTGTTAGCCAAGTCCACAATCTTGCCTTGAGTTTGCTTTGCCACATAATCATTGATCTGCTTCTGGGCGGCTGCGGGGTCCTCAAAGTTGGTTGCGAAGGTGTCTGCCAGGTACAGCGTCTTCGCGGCGCTCAGGAAGGTGTCCTGGAGGCGCACGAAGGGGCTGATGAACAGCGCATTGCCGAGGCTCAGCTGGATGTCCTCCCTGGGCCGGGCAAACTCCTGCAGCAGCTGGTGGAAGGTGTTGTGCAGCTCTTCTTCCGAGACCCCCTGGGGACTAATGCCCAGGCCTTTGAGGATTTGCACCTTTGTGTGGGATCGCGCCCCCAGGGACAGCATGGCCAGGGTGGTGGAGATGCTCAGAGGGGAGAAGAAGATGTTCTGGTCAGGGGCAGCGGTAGCCAAAGCTCTGTAGAGGTCGAAGGCAAAGTCCCTGCTGGCGGGGGCCACCGTGCTGAGCACCAGCAGCTCCTTGACTCTCTTCCTTGTCTCCTGGGAGCGGGGCCGAAGCAGGCTGGCGCCCAGCGGGCTGAGGAGCATCAGGCACAGGAGAAGGCAGAACTTCATTGTGGCCGCCCCTCGTCCTGAAAGATAGGCGGGAAGGGGTCCTCAGGGAGGGCGCACCGCTAGGGGAAGTGTGTCAGGCCCACGTCCCAGAGACATGACCCTCTGACCGTGGCATCAAAGGGAGATGATGGACCTGCGGTGGGGAGAGGGGGTTTGAGGAGAGCCGTGGGGGCTGGAGGACAGAGACTCAGGGGCCTTGGGCATCTAAGGGTCAGGAGAGGGAGGAGAAGGCAAAATGAGCAGACCCGAGGTGGGGGCTGGCCCCTGGGGCAAGAGTCTTCTCATCCACATCAGGGTACGTGCTACAGAGGGGTGGGGCGTGGGAGGGCAGGGCTCTTCTCCTTCTGCCTGATCAGCATCTCTGAAGTTCCCAGGGAATGAGAAGCCTGCTTCCCAAGCGGCCTCTTACTGTCACTTTAACCCCTGTGGGCAGCATTTGCAAGGCCTGGGGGTCCTTCTGTGACCTCAGACCAGCCACTCCCCTCCCCCACAGGCCCTCAGAATGCTGGCCTACCCACAGTGCCCACATGGCAGGCAGGGTACCAGGCTCTGGAGATTCATTGGTGAATGCACAGATGCTGATTGGTTCTTTCCTCCCCCCGCCAGGGGCTGTTCGAGGACCCGGGGACCATCCTCAAGCCTCATCAGAGGTGTGCGCCTCCCCCCCAACCCTGGGAGGAAATTCTGCCCTCTCAATGTGACCACTCCCACTTCCCTCCTATTCTGTGATGGCTGAACTGTGTCCCCCAGACTCCTGTGTGGAGGTCTTTGAAAAGGTCATGAAGTCAAAAAGGACCTCCAGGCAGGCCTCGGTCCAGTCTGGTGGGCATCCTCCTGAAAAGAGATTAGCCCCAGACGCACGCAGAGGGAAGACCACGCGAGGACCCAGGGAGCCGAGCAGCGTCTACAAGTCGAAGAACCAGCCTTGCCGACACCTTGAACCCAGACCAACGTTCTGCTCTGTGATGCTTTGTCACGGCGGCCCGAGCTAAGACAGCTCCTCTTTCTAGGGTCGCCTAGGTGGGCCCTGGGGGAGGGTGTCTTCAGCCCCTCCTCTCCTGCGTCCTTCCTGCCCACCTACCTAGACCCCTCCTCTCCAACCAGAACCCTTCCTGTGCCTGGGCCTCCCGAAGTCCCCCGTGCTCACAGTCCCCTGCAACCAGCCCGACCTCCTGGGTTCAAACCTTGGCCGCGCTACCTCCTACGAGTGAGGTTTGGGGCAATCAGTCGCCTGCACGGTGGAGATGGCGCCGGTACCTGCAGCAGGGCGTGGCGGGAGGCGTTAAGGGGTCGGCACAGGGCACGCGCCGCGGCAGGCCCCGCACATGCCTGGTACACAGGAGGGTCAGTGCAGCAGTGGCGGCTTCCAGGCAAAGCCCCACCGAGATCCCCCAGTTCCTCAGCTGTGCCGTGGGGTGCACTCTCACTGCACCCTTGCTCTCGTGGGGCCCGGAGGCCTGTCTGCTGAGGAAAACCCTTGATGGTGAGACTGCCCCCCAGCTGGGTCTTCTCCTGCCACGGCCACCATGTCATCAGGCCCTTAGCCTCAGGGTCCTGCCAGAGTCCCATGACCCCCAAACACCAACCCCAGAGGGCCTCAAACAGCTGTATCGGACATTGCATGCAAAGAGGCCCACTGTGGGGTGTAGGGGGCGCCAATGACCTTGGGAGTCAGGAAGACTTGGGCTTCAGTCCTGTCTTTGAGCAAAATCGAGTGACCTGAACAGGCTACACCCACTCACCCTGGCCTCCACATTGCACCTGAGCTCACAAAGGAGGATCATCTAGAATGTTCTGTCTGCAGAACCTCCGGCCACCCAGGACCCCGTACAGCCGTCTCCGCAGTCACAGTCCTGCTGATCAGTGCTGCCCGGCCTCCATGTACCTGCCCCCTCCCGCCCCCACTCCCCCTGCCCCCCCACCCCTGCAAAGGCAGGTTCTGCTACTAGCACTATTCCACAGAGGGGACCGCTGAAGCTCAGAGAGGCCGAGCCACTGGCTGCTGGGGTCCAGCTTGGGCTCAGAGCCAGTTCTGACGCTCAGAGCGCATGCCCTAAATCGCCAAGCCATTCGGCTTCCCTGGATCCCTGGCCCTCCTTCCGTGCGACAGCCCCCAGTCTTTGTGGCCCCCCTCCCCCACCGGCAGCAAGCACCGGAGCTGCTAACTTACAGATAAGTAAGTGCAGGGTCTGGGCCTCCCAGGCTGACACCCTCTTTCTGTGTGCACCCAGAAAGTGCAGGTCTTTCAAGGACGTGGGTGCCCGGTTTAATCTCTGTGTCCTTTAAACTCGTTAATTTTACGGCACAGTATGTCCCTCCTGCAACGTGTTAGAGCAACAGTGTAGCTGGACCGTGATGAGCAAACATTCCCTGCCCTGGTGCTACCCCCATCATCACAGACAAACATGCAGCGGATAATGATTTTAAAAGAAATGCTTTCAAAGAAGAGTTGCAGACACCGAGGGAGTGTTGTGCTTGGATGGAGCCCAGGGCTCCGGCAGGAGAGAGTTCCAGCCTCCTGTCCCTGCAGCCAGCCTGGTGGCCTTGGGCTAGTCCCTGCCCCGCTGCAGGCCTCAGTGTGTTCATAAACAACTCAAGGTTGGGTTGGGCAGCTGGTCATGTGCTGTGGCTTACCTCCTCCTCCTCCACTGCTCACCTCCCCTGTACCCACCAAATAGCAGGGGTCTGATGGGCCAGAGCCACTTTCCTAGCATCCCCTGAGTCTTCCTGAACAGCGGGGTCTCTGTGTGTGGGGGGGGCAGCCTCTCTACTCTCCACTGGGCTGCAGGCTTGGGTCCTAGAGCTCTCATGCTATTTGAGCCCACTCTCTATCTCTTGTTAAAGCTAGACTCTTCAGATATCACTACATTGAACCATCAATGAGAGTCAGCATCAGTGAGACCATTTTACAGATGGATAAACTGAGATTGAGCAAAATAGTACAGCTTGCCCCAGCTAATGAGTGATGGAGCCGGGATTAAAATCCAGATTCCCGTGACTGGTGTACACACTGCCTCTTGTGTTCCTTTCATGGTCCTGAGACATGATCCCTCGTTCCTCCCTCCCTGCTGCTCCTGGTGAGTGTCCCTGGGTCTCACTCAAGCTGTTCACCTGTATGAGCTCATGTATCCTCCTCCACAGCAGCTCGGAGTTGGTATCATGATCATGGAACCAGAGGAGGAAACAGAAGGTCAGAGCACTCGCTCCTGAGAAAATGGGGCCTCAGCGTGCTCAGTTCTGGTTTTCCAGGTTCCCAGCCTGTGCCATCACACCTCTGGGTCTCTGGTGGAAATATGCAGCTTTGATAGAGTTTTGTGCCAGCTGGGAGCTGGGGCAAGTTGGCTCCAGGCCCTGGGATCCTGGTGCTTGGGACACCAGCTCTTAGCCAGGAGACCGGAGCCTGACCGGGCTGACCCTCTCTCTGGGCCCCCGATTCCAGCCTTGCAGATAAGGCCTCCACGGGTCCGAGGGAGGGGAGCAGGCCATTCAGGCTTCTCTGTCATCACAGGCCAAGGTGACCTAAGCCAGCTGGTGCGGGCAGGGACGGACAGGCGCTGAGGCAATCCTCCCACGGATCCCCACCATCCATGGACTCAAAGTCTGCTTCATTTATTCCAAATGTTGGGCAACAAATTCCTACTGAGTCAACTTTGTTCTCAGCTGGGGGAGGCGTGTGGCTGAGGTCTGTGCACTGATTGCAAAAGATGTGAGCCTTGGGGCTCAGGCAGAGGGGGAAACACGAAAATCCCAGCTTCCCCTATTCTAAGGACCAGAGAGAGACTCCTGGCAGCAGTGACCTAGGGAACTGTCTTAACCTTCCTCCCCACTTCCAAACCATCAGCGAGGCTTGTGGGTTTTCAGCTCCAGAGAGGCTCTGACTCCTGCCTGCCTCTCCCCATTTCCTCCCCAATGTCCTCGTAGAGGCCCTGCCACCTTTCACGCCTTTCACCTGACCGCTCCCCTTCTCCTCCCCGCCCCCAGAGCCCCGCTGCCTAAGAAAGTCATTGTGGGAGGGTGAGGACCAGCTTTTCCCTGGGCCTCAGGCCCCCGCTTGAATGCCACTGCTGGTGATCCCTTGTGGGCGCCTGCCCCTCCCTGTATTGTTATGCTCTGTAATGGCCCCTGGACTGTGTGCCTCACCACCCCGCTGTGATGTAAGCATGAGCCCACACGCATTTGCTGGGGCCTCTCTCCCGAAGGGAACGTGTGCTGCTAACAGAGAGGACCCGCACCAACCCTGCTCTCCCTGTGTGATTTGCATTCAAGCACTCGGGCTCAGACCCCTTTTTGGAATGAATGAATGAATGAATGAATGAAGGCCTTCTCTGTGTCTCAGAGGTTTTACACCCCATGCTGGACGCAGAGCCAGGCCGGGCTCCCAGGACTCACCAAACCGTGCCCTGCAGCCCGGCTGCCATTTTTCTTTTCTTTCTTAAAAACCATTTTATTGAGGTCCAACTGACGTATACATCTTTACTGTCTACATCTGCAAAACCACCATCGCCACTGACACATCCATCACCTCCTGGGCCCTCTGCCTGCCACCTTATTCTTCATGCGGCGGCTTCTTGATCCGTGACCCAGGACATTGGCCAGGGGAGCAACTCCCCCTTCTATTGTCGTATTTCTTGCCAAGGGCCCCCATCCTTAGAAACACTGAAAAATACACTTATTTTATGTTGACATTTTGCTTATTTAACAAATCACCTGGGCCATCTGCCTTCGGCTCAGGTTATGATCTCAGGGTCCTGGGATCGAGCCCTGTATCGGGCTCCCTGCAGCAGGGAGCCTGCTTCTCCCTCTCCATCTGCCCCTTCCCGCTGCTTATGCACTCTCTCTCTCTCAATAAATAAGTAAAATCTTTAAAAACAAAACAAACAAAAAATCCAAGTCACTGAACAACATTTGGAGCTCGAGCAGCCCCTGGGGCCCCTCTGGCTGACCACCACCATGCAGGGCAGCCCTCACTCAGGGAAAAAGATATCCCATCCCTTCTCCTGATTTCTCAAGGTCCAAGATTGCAGGCCCAGAAAACAACACAGAGAAGCTCTGGGTCCCGGAGCACCACCTTGTGGACCAGATGCTTCGTCCCTATGATCTTACTTTGGGGTTTCTCTACCTCCTCACTGATCTTTGCCGCAGGGGCCGTCCTGCGTCTTGAGTCTTGCTGTCTTGCCGGGGTCGAGGGGGGCTGGTGAGCCGCATCCCCGGCCCCTTCCACTGGATGCCCCCACGGCTCTGTCTCCGGCTGTGCCAACTACAAATGTCTCCAGCTGTTGCCAGATGTGCTCGGGGATAAAATCCCTCCTCGGTGAGAGCTAGCACATGCTGAATCTTCATAGCCTCCGTGCAGAAGGTGGAATAATTTACCTCTTACCTATAAGGATACTGAAGGGTGGCCAGATGGAGGGTCGTGCCCAAGTTCACACAGCCAGGGGATGCGGTCGGGGGGACTCTGCTGCCTCCGAGGCCCTGGCTCCTTCCCCAGCACCACACAGAGTAGTCCTGGTCGCTCGGGGACAACACCAAAGTTTTGAAGCTCCCCAAATCACATAATGCCAGTCCTGTCCTCACCGTTGCCCACGCACCCGCAAGCCCACGGAACCTCCATCCACCCTCGGTGCCTCTACTTACTCTGTCCCTCGGCCTAGTGTGCACGCAGTGGAGGTCACGGTCCCTCCTGTTGAGTGAAAAGCAGAGCGTTGCGACGGAAACCAGCATTTGCCACTGACCTTGGTTGGGCTCTGACTCCGCCCCCCTTGGCCCTGCCCTGTCCTGTCCAGGCAGGCTTCTAGCCAACGGGCGGCTGCAGGCACAGCCATGGGAGCTCTGACCCAGGCCACCTGCTCCCTGCCCCGCCGCCAGCCCCGCACAGACCCCTGTTTGCTTGCGACAGCACAAGTTCCCCAGGTAGGGCACCAAGTGCTGGCTTTCCGGACACAGAGGAAGGGTCACCCTCTGGCCAGCCTCCCTTTTTCCTGGTTGATTCCGTTGTCTCCTGCAGTCCCTTGGCTATACGTCCGGCGGGGGGGGGGGGGGGGGGGGGGGGGGGGGGGGGAGTGTGGTGCGAGCCCAAGATCTCCGCAGCCCCATGAGCTTGCTGGATTCATGGAACAGTGAGAGTCTGGTGGAAATCAGAGGGACTGAGTGTTACCACGGCTGGATGAAGGGACCATTGTTTCCAGCCCCCTGGCTGTGCAAATGGCTCAACTGAAGGTCCGAAAGATGGAGGGACTTTTCAGAGTCATGCAGCAAATTAGGGACAATGTGGGGCCAAGCGCCCAGATCACCAACTTCAAGGTCGGGGCTCTTTACTCAGAAAAAGACTGTATCTAGGGTTTCAGTGGGCTTATCTGGACTTCCCTTTTCATTCTTGAAATGAGGGCTCTGGAACTCAGCCCCATGATTCCAAGAACATTTCCAAGATGCTGGTGCAGGGTGCCCGCTCAACCCTTGTTTCATTCCTAAGGTCCCCATTAGGTGGTATTAGGTGGCCCATGTGTGGCCATGACCCAGAGGTCGTGTGGGTGAGAGGGGGTATGGTGGGCAAAGGAGACAGGGGACCAGGCATTGCCCAGGGGAAGGGATCTTGGTGTTTGGCAAACAGGGTCCTTCTACCACCTCTAAGGCCAGGAGGAGACTGAGCTCAGGGGGAAGCATGTCACTGCCAGGCATCAAACATTTGCTTTGTGCTCACTGCTTTCCCGATGTGCAGGAAGGTGGGGACTATATGCCCATCGAATGAGTGAGCCAGCAGAAGCAGAGAGAGGTTAGGTAATCAGCCCAAAGGCACACAGCTAATAAAGAGAAGCATTAGCAAGGAGAAAGCTAGGTCTTTTCTATCCATTGTGCCATGTGACATTGCAAGAGTCCTTCCTTTCAGAACCTAGAGATTCCGAAACTATGTTCTGTAGGGTGGAAATCATATTATATACCTATGCTGGGATGGATAACATGCCCCCCAAAGATAGCCACGTCCTAGTACCCAGGATATGTGAATGTTCCATTATATGACAAAAGGGACTAACTTAAGGATCTTGAAGTGGGGGGCTAGCACTGATTACCCATGTGGGTCCTAAACATAATCACAGGGGTCCTTATAAGTGCAGGCCATGGGTAATCAGAATCAGAAGAAGGCAAGGTGATTGTGGAAGCTGGACAAGACCGGGGGATGTGGGGATGCCAAGGAGGTGTGATGGGCAAGGATCTCTAGAAGAAAGCCTGTAACTCCTGATGTTGACCCATGGAAACCTGTTTTGGACTTTGGACCCTTAGGAGTGTAGGGTAACAAATGTGTGTGGTTTTAAGTCACTAAGTTTGTATTGACTAGTTATAGCAGGAATGAGTGCAATACTCCAAATAGGCTCCAGGGGGAAGTATTCAGGAAAGATGGGCTTGACCAAGATAGGAAGGACTTCTCCAGCTGTGTGTGCTAGTTCCTGGAGACATCCCATGGACCACATTCTAAGCCTGTGCTATAAGGAATATCTTGAGAATTTGGGGAAAGTCTGTGGCCACCCCTGAGTCCCCCTTACCACTCAGAAAGGGCTCTGAAGGAAGGGGGCAGAGACTGAGTAGGTTCCAAAGAGAAAGGTTTGGTGGGGGGCCGTCAGGACATGGTGACCCTTGTATTAGCCTCCTGGGGCTGCCATAACAAAATACAATAGCCTGGGAAACTTAAACAGCAGAAATTTATTTTCTCGCACTTCTGGAGTCTAGAAGTCCAAGATCAAGGTGGTGTCAGATTTGGTTTCTGGTGAGATGTCTCTTCCTGGCTTGTAGAAGGCACCTGCTCCTTGTGTGCTCACATGGGTTCTTTGCACATAAGGAGGGAGAGGGTAAGAGGCAGCTCTGGTGTCTTACAAGAAAATCCTCTCCGATTAAGGACACCATTCCTGTGGGATTAAAGCCTAGCCCGTAGGACTCACCTAACTTTAATTACCTTCCCGAAAATCCCCATCTCCTAATACAGTCACATTAAGGGTTAGGACTTCAATACGTGAATTTTGAGGGGACACACGTGAGTCCATCATGGCCACAGTGAGAGGGTAGGATGGGCCAGTGGCCAGAATGTGGGAATTTAAAGGATTAGATAGGTCATGATAGATTTATTTTTCCGTTAACACAAATAGCCGCTGAGAACGCCATCGCAATAGGTGGATTTCACCCTGGGCAGAGGTGGGTTCTGCTCAGCCCACTGAGGCTACAATGTTGAGAAGAAATGTCGTTAATGAAAGGGGGCCATTACAGACCCACGTGCCCAACCCCGACTGTCAGCCCACTGCACCTGTTCAGGGGACCTGCGAAATATGAAGCTGTGACTTGCTCTGGAGGACAAGGTTGTGACCGAAGATGAAACAAGAGACCAGTTAACATCTACGGGGCACCAAATATGTGTGGTTGACGTGTAACTTACCAGGGCACGAAATGGGCTTCCATGTTAGGGAGCATCATCGCCCTTTTATAGATAAGGGAAGTGAGGCACAGAACACCCCGTGTTCCACACTGTTATGGGCTGAACTGTGTCCCCCAAAATTGAAGTCCTAACCCCCATCACCATAGAAGTTGACCTTATCGGAATATAGGGTCATTGCAGATAGAATTAAGATGAAATCATACTGACGGGGAGTGGACTCTCGGTCCCCCATGACCGGTGTCCTTGTAAAAAGAAGCAATCTGGGCACAGACACACACACAGAATGGCACAGGTGGCCAGCAAGCCCCCGGAAGCTGGGAGGGAGCCCTGGAACACATTCTTCCTTACAGCCTTCGGGAAGAACCATTCCGCCAACACCTTGATCTTGACTCCCAGCCTCCTGAACTCTGGCACAATCTACTTCTATTGGTTAAAACATTCAGTTTGTGGTGATTCATATCAACAGCCCTAACAAGCTAATACACTCAGTCATTGGTGGCGGTCAGATTCAAACCCAGGCATTCTGGCTCCAAAGGCTAGGTTCCATACTTGGCTGTTCTGTGGCTTCTTGCTATCTCCTAGAAACATGCATCACTGTACTTCGCTCCCTGAGCAGGGGATCATGGGAGCCACTGGCCTTCCATCTGCTGCTTCTCAGAGTTGGGCCCCTCCCCTTCCCAGGCAGCTGGGAATGAAACGGGTTCCTTCTTGCCTCTCACCTGCCACACGGAGTCAGAGCCAGGGGCTCCTAGGTCTGTAGCTTCAGGGGGTCCCATGTCCACCCTCCCATCTCTGCTGCTACAGCTACTGGGGGCAGCGCTCTGTGCCCACTTATGGGGTGGGGAGTAGAAAATGAGATCCAGAGAAGTGAAGCCCCTGTCCCACAGCACAGGTTAGTGGGAAGCTGGCGCTGCGTCCCTCCTTGTTTCCATCCAGACTTCAAGTGCCTTCCCCTCCACTGGAGAGGTCCCCTGCTTTCCTAGCCAGTGGCCAATCCCCCCCAGTCACTATTTGCTGAATGGCAGAAAGAACACCCGAGAGAGCCCACGTGACATCTGTACGGCCACAAATGATGGTCACGCACACTCGTCATTCCACTGGCTTCTGGGGGCCCAGAGTATATCACTAATGCTCGCGGTGCTCCCATCACATCCCTCCGCTCTCCCGCTGCGAAGTGCAGGAAGGTTCCATTTCTCCCCTGGAAGAGAGCTACTGAAATCACAGACCCACCTGGCCCCTCAGAGTGCTGAACGCTGGTCCCCAAGAAGCAGGTCCCCAAGTGGTATAACAAGTGCTACCCAAGTAAGGGAATCCCATAGGGTAACAGCAAAGGAGAAGAGAAGGTGGCCCAGGCTCCACTCTGAGGGGATAAGGTGTCCTGCCTGCAGCCTTTTTGTTATTATTATTATTGATTTCTGGGTTTAATGTTCCAAAGGGGCATTTAGAAATCTGAGGAGTTGGCATAAATATTTACCCGATCAATTCCAGGGATGCGTCAAGAGGGGGGTGGTGCAGAACAAACAGCTCAGGGACCTTGCTCAGGGCACAGCATTTTTCATTCATTCATTCATTCATTCATTCATTCACCAAATATCAGTTGAGCCTCAGTCACACACCCGATCATACAATCAACTCAGGGGCCAGGCTCTGGGCTGAGTGAAGGGAATGCAGGCTGTACGGAGCCCTGCCTTCCAGATGTTCTGTCCAGTCAGGGACAGGGGAACAGAGATTACTGTCCACCAACCACGTTTGATGGTAGGATGGCAGTCTGCCTTGGGGAGGGCATGAGGTATTTGTAGGAAATCCTGGCAGATTCTCAGCGATGGGGAAGGGGACTCCCTGGAGCCTGGGGTCCTGCAGGGAGCAAAGGCCTGGAGTGGAGGCCATATGGACAACCTGGGGAAACAGCACATTTCCGTGGCTGAAGTCACTGGACACATGAGGGCAGGAGGAGGGACCGAGGCAGGAAGCGCAGGTGGGGACCAGGGTGGGAGGGCCTTGACTGCAGGTAGGGGACTGCAAGCTTTATCTTGCAGGCAATAGGGAGCCACTGAGGGCTTCTGAGCTAGAGAGGGAGAGACTTCATTAGAATATGCAAGTATCACTCTCAAGGCTGAACTGAGGGTGACGGCTCCCCTTCCCTCCCCTTCATTACACCCGGGCTTCACATTCCCACATCCCTGGGCGGTGCCGGCGCCGCAGTAATCCCAGGCTCTTTCACCCGACGGACTTGAATTCACCCACCCGTCTGCCTCTGTGTGTCAGCCTGGGCCGGACTTTAGGTCTTGCCTGGCTATTAGAAAACAGAACTCAGCTTCCCAACAGGTGCATGGGGAAAGGGACCGATATTAATACAAGTAGCGCCATTGCTTTTCAGCGAATCAAACCAGGGGATGGAAAAAAGTGTCTGCGTTCCTCTGGGATGGGAGGCAGCAGGTCCTATTACATTTCCAGTGCCTTTTTGGTGTAGCTTGAGCCAGTCTGACGACCTCAGCACTTTATTCCTCTGGGACCAGCCTGTCTTGTCCAGGTCAGGGGTGTACTTTAGAAGCTAGTGGAGAGAACCTCAAAATCTCCCCTTCCCATCCTCTTTAGCTTCCTTCTGCAACAGCTTTTCCTTCCATAGGCTCTTGCCCTGGGTATTGGTATCCCGGTTTCCCACGACAATCCTATTCTTATACCTATAGCGTTATGTGGATCAGGGACAATGTCACACAAATCCTGGATCATTGTGACTCTGGGTCAGTCATCTCAGTGCTAGAGGTGGCCCACAGCCTGTCTCTCCAGGCACCAGTGGAAGTCTGAGTTCGTGACAGCGAGACTCCCAGTGTCTGAGTCACTGGCTGACAAGAGGTTTCTTCTCTAAGACTTTGGGTGGCCCCAGCGCAGAGAATTTACCCCACATCGTATGGACATCTGAGTGGGACCCTCTGGGTCAGCCCATATTAGCCAGATGACGAAGCAGACCCAAGAAGGGAAGAGATTGGCCGGAGGCCCCCGGAGCTCATCAGTGGAAGAGCAGGACTGAAGTACAGGCCTCCAGGCTTCAATCTGATGCTTTTCTTTCTTTCTGCATTTGTGATCTTGGCCATTGATCCCGAGGGGTAGGCACATCTCCAAAACCAAAGGAAGGGGCAGTGACTGTGCCATCCCGGGGGACGAGGGGAGGCTGCCTGCCTGGCTGAGCCTTCCTCACTAGGTCGCTATGCTGGCCATGTTGCCTAGTGCTCTCCCAGCCAAGGCCTTCAGAGCCCCTGCTCTAGAAACAAGGCATCCACCCTGCTGGAGACAGCCAACTGCCTACATTGCTTCCCCCTTCTATATACACCTTGCCCACCCACTGGAACTTGAGGCATCTCACCCCCATGTCTGAGACCAGCTGTGCCAGGGCAATGCAGGGCAAATCCCAAAGGGATGGAAAATAGAGATGCATTTATTGAGTACCTACTGTGTACAAGGCACCAAACTGGACTCCTCATAGCCACCATTGTATTTAATCCCTTTGACCACCTGGCAGGGTTTTTCCCGCTTTCCAGGGTGGTGCTCAAAGCGGTGAGATGATCTGACCTGAGGACTTAGATGTCCAGTCCACACGTATCTCATACCACCCACGTCCCTCTCCTTCACCAACAGCTTCTGCCCTGGACTCTCAGGATCTTCTGCGTCCCCCACTGCAAACACGGAGTGAGCAGCCCTGGGCCATATCAGCCTGCTGGAGAAGAGCCAGCCCTGGGAGGGCTATGGTTTCATGGGGTTGACAACCTTGCCCAGGAAGATGATGCTCTGGGTGTTGGTGGAAAAGATCACCACGAGGAAGGGCCGGTTGAACCGAAGGACTCTGCGATTGTGCTGGGCAGACATAAAGGTGACAAAAGTGCCAGTGGCCGCTGCTGCCTGGGTGCCAACCTCATCCACCTCCAGGATGGCTTTGTGGAAACTCTGGGAAGGAAATCACAGGCGTTACCTCTGAGAGAACATGAATTGGGACTTCGTGAAGCCTGGACGGAACAGAGATCACTGGAGATCAACACTGCAGGCCACTTCTTCAGGATCTCACAGCAGGAATGTCTACACTGGGGACATGTGTGAGCTGGATGGCCTCCTATTTAGGAATAATTATTTCTTTTTTTTTAAAGATTCTATTTATTTATTTGACAGAGAAAGAGAGCGCAAGCAGGCAGAGTAGCGGCAGAGGGAGAGGGAGAAGCAGCTCTCTGCTGAGCAGGAAGTTCAATGTGGGGCTCCATCTCAGGACCCTGGGATCATGACCTAAGCCAAAGGCAGACGCTTAACCCACTGAGCCCCTCAGACATCCCTAGGAATGATTATTTCTATCAGCAACTGAACACTTACTATGTACCTAAGGCTCTTTGTAAATCTTCATAGCCACCCTGTAAGGTTGATGTCTTATGGCTATTTGGCAGGTTCAGATACTTGCTTACCCTTTCATGCCATGAGGGCAAGACTTGGAATTCAACTCTGCAACTCAAGACTCTACCTTGGCATGCACCTGTGTCTTCTTAACTGAAGCCATAGGTCTCTTTCTCCTATCAAAGCAGTCTCTGATACACACACCCTACCCACCCTAGTCTGTATCTTCCCTCTATTTCTATCAGTGCATTTGTCACTCTTCATTGTGATCTATGAAGCCCAATTGGCTGTGAGAACTCCCTGAGGACAGGGACGGGGTGGACACGGGGTCCCCCAGCGCCAAGTACCATGCCAGCATGTGGTGGGTTGGTTCGAGGATGCCCATGTCTGTGGATGGTCGAATGAAACCCAGGCTCTGAGATACCACATGGCGGCTGAGAGAACACCCACCACCAGCAGCCCCCAAGGAGCAGGAATTCCCCTCTGAGTCTCCAGGCATGGATGACCACAGATGACTTACCTTGGACACCTGCAGGTTTTGCTCTTCAGTGATGCCAGACAAGTCAACCTGCTTCAAGAACAGGTCCGTGAAGCCCATCTTGGGCAAAATCTGATCTAATTGATAGGAGCCAGAAATGGAGAACTTGGGGAAATGCAGCTCGAGCTTCTTGTAAAAATACCTGAAGGAGGCATGGGGTAAGACAAGTGAGGGACCCCAGTGCACTGTGCTCCTCCCGACTGCACGCTCTAGCTGGCCCCACTCACTCCATCTGACTTTGCTCCAGTTGTCTAGGGACTTAAAGCCAGGCCCCTTGGCCCTCAAGACTGCTGTCTGCAGGACCTCCCTTGGGAGCTCATCTTCAGCAGAGGTCCTTTCTGTGGGTGTGCCAGGTATCCAGGGAGATACGAGTCTCCCTGTGTAGTAGCTTTGCCTTGCCTTGCATCTGTTGGGGTTCTATGCTTTTCACTTATGTGAGCCCAGATGATTTCTTTGGCTGGAATTCCTCTATCCCATGAGCTGCGTGAATTTTCCATCCACATGTGGCCTTAGGCTGAGGCCCTTATCTATGCTTGGAAATTTTTCCCATTCATAGCCCCGGGGTGATAGAAAACATCCTTGATGCTTCCTTGGATGGGTGGATGGAGATATTTTTAAGTCAGTCTATACTAGGAACCTAGACCGGAGGTCTACCGACTCACTGCACAGTTGGGCAGGACCTCAGAGAGCCAATGTCACTTCACCCAAGTCTTGCATGGTGTAAGGGCTAGAACTATAACCAAGACTCTTAACTCCCAGTCTGGTTCTCTTTTCACTGATAGGGGCAAAAATCATACTTTAGATATAACAGGAGAGTTCACCATCTAAGGAAACCCATGGAAAACCTTAAAGGAAATAGGAATTCTTTCATATTTTGGCGGTCACCCCCATCATTTGGCCTTCCTTAGAAGGGTCCATTTGAAGGGCAATGCTATAGATTCGGAACTATGGGTCACACCGGTTACCTCTTCTGAAGCAATTTGCTCCACCTTGTCAGCATCTCTGGGGTTAAGACCTCCTCCACCTGCGTCATTTTCCCTCGGTCAGGAAGGATGAAAAAGGCCATCATGCTTCCTTGGTAATCCATCCGAAGCACCGAGCAGGGCAAGTATCGGTCGTGAAGATACCACTGGTGCTGGGTATGCTGCAGCATCATGGGTACCTTGACTACCGTGTTCTCATCAACGTGGAAATCTTGGGGAGTGGTCATCAAGGGAATGAATGGCTTCTCCCACAGAGCTGAAGGGGAGAGGGAAAGAAGGCACAGGGCCCTTGTGGACCAGCAAGCCAACTGTCCAGCCAGGGAATGCCTCTCCCACAGCCGTGGAGACACCCACCTTATTATTTCATCACTGTGTACCACTTAGATCCTTAAAACATGACCTGCCTAAGAAACGGATCTCTCAGGGCTCATTTAGACTCTAAAATGTGGCATATGAAAGGGTAACGGCAACACTGTTCCGTGTCTTCACCAATTAAAAAAAATTATTTACTTATTTGTTTTAGAGAGGGAGAGAGACAGTGCAAGAGTGGGGAGGGACAGGGGGAGAAAGACGGAGAAAGAATCTCAAGCAGACTCTGCACTGAGCATGGAGCCAGACACAGGGCTCAGTCCCATGACCCTGAGATCATGACCTGAGCTGAAACCAGGAGTTAGACACTTAACCAACTGAGCCGCCCAGGCTCCCCGAGATTCTTAACTTTAAAGCAGTGAAGGTATTAGTCTTTTTCTTTGTGGTTAGGCCTTCTGAGTCTTGTTTAGGACAACTTTCCCTTCGAGGTCATGAAGATACTCTCTTATATGATATTCTAGAAGCTTTAGTCTTCCCTTTTGCAAAAAGGACTATACTCCACCTAGAATAAATACTTATTGTTGGTTGAAAGGAGTGGTCCAAACTCATTTTGTTCCCCCTTATTGGTATCTAGTTGCCCCAGCATCTTTTTTTACAATCCACTCTCTCCCCGGTGTTCCATCATGGTGGTGAGGGGAGATGCCAGCTTTGACAAATATCATAGGTCTGTGTATCTATCCATGGGGCCATTTCTGGATTCTTTTCTGGCCTCACTATCCTGTCCCATTGGTCTATTTGTACTTCACAGCATAAATTAATATAGATTTATGATAAGGCTCACCCTCTGACAGGCAAATTTTCCCATCTTAACTATTCTTGGCCTTTTATACCCCCATATATATTCTAGAATCAGTTTATTAACTGTCACCAAAAAAAGGAAAAAATCTGTTAGGATTTTGATTGGGATTGCATTAAATATTTAGACTAATTCATGAGAGAATTAACATCTTTATGTATTAAGTCTTCCTTTTCATGAACTTAGTGTATCTGTATTGTAAAAAATTCAAGTCTACTTTAATCCTACAGGGAGGCCTGGGGCTGAATTTACATCCCAAAGTGTTGGGCGGATGCATCAGAAGACAGGATGTCTCTATCTCCTTCCTATTTCTGGAGAACCTCTCATTCTCAGGCTTCCAACACTAACTCAGCTGGAGCTAGGTCTCTTTCAGGAAGAGAGCACCCAAGCCTTTCTTTATGGTCAGAGTTTTGGGTAGGTTGATGGTATATACTATACATTTAAATTACATTTTAAAGGAATGGCTCTATAGAACATTGTGTAGCCATTTAAGTGGGATCTAAATAAAGTTTTCAATAGCATAAAGCTACACACACACATACACACACATGCATATAAAACCTGGTAAATCTGTATAAAGTCTGTAGATTACACCAATGTAAATTTCCTGATTTTGCTTTTGTATGACAGTTATGTAATGTTATCTAACCAGGTTGATTTTTGTAACTTCTTGTAAGTTTATGGTCATTGCAGAATTAAAATGTTTTCGAAAAAGTTTTCAGTGATGCATGAATAATCCCATGTGTAGAATGCAAGCGATGACCAGTTTGTCTGGATTGTTAGTCTGGGACTGTTTCCCAGAATCTGTTCCCTATAGATTCTGGGTTCAACGTGGTTACAGCTGTGAAATTGGGAGGTAGATGTGAAGTGACCACCACACGCTGAAGGTCTTCCCAGGAAGATGGGATGACGGACAGACCTAATGGAGCTCTGTGTACACCAGGTCATCCATGCTGTCCAAAATGAGCCCTCCAGAACAACGTGTCCCGAAGCCACTACCAGGTGCCCAGTATGTGTCTCTCCCCAAGCTCACCCTACATGGGCCACTGTGGCGGCTGGATGTGTCTGGAATATAGATCCCTACTAAGCTGCAAACTTTCACCTGCACCAAGGACTTCACTCTGTCCCTCCAACCCTGTTTCTTCTAGGCCTTCACTTGCCTGTAGTTGTATAAGGTCCAATTCCTATAGCAATCCCTTTTCCCTTAACATTCATGGTGGCTTTGCTCCTCTGATGGAGCATTGATGATACACACTGAATGAATTTGTCCCCACACTGTGATTTCAACTATTAATATATGTGTGTGAATGGAAAACTGAAATGAATTAGGCGAAAATGTTACCACTGGTTGCCTCAGGGTTGTAGGATTTATGGGTGATTTCTATTTCTCTTTTATACCTTTACATGTTTTTAATTTTTTTAATCTCTAAAGATTTTATTTATTTGGGAGAGATAGAGATAGCCTCAGAGATAGCAAGAGAGAGCACGAGTGGGGAGGAGAGGGAGGAAGAGGTTCCCCATTGAGCAGAGAGCCTGGTGCGGGACTCAATCCCAGGACCCTGAGATCACAACCTGAGCTGAAGGCAGACGCTTAACCGACTGTGTCACCCAGGTGCTCATTTTATGTGTTTTCAAGGGTCTTTGTTATCATTAGATTAATTACAATTACTCTAATTATTTATTGAGTATATAGAATACTCAAGGGTCGGCAAACTTCTTTTGCAAAGGGCCAGGAAGCAGATATTTGAGGCTCTATAGCAACTGTTTATCTCTGTGGCTGTGTGAAAGCAGCCAAAGACAATACATAAATGAATAGGCATAGCTGTGTGCCAATAAAACTTTATTGACAAAAACAAGTGTCCCAACAGATGTGGCTGGTGGGGGTGGTTTGTCTATCCATTTAGGCTCTCTTCTAAGGAGTACACAAAAATGTGACATAATTTTATCCTCAAAACAAATCTTTGAAGTAGGGACTCCTTTTATCCTTACTTCAAGCAAATAACCCACCCCATTTACACTGTTGGTAAGTGACAGAGCTTCTATATCCAGCAGTTCACCTTGTGCATTTCATACATCACTGATGAAGAAAATAAATAAGAAAATATGTCTAAATTTATGTCTTAATACTACACAATCTTAAATATCTGACCCTCTCTGATCCCATCCATCCACTTTCTCTTTTTAAAAATATTTAATCCACCTATAAATCAGAAGAAGAGGGAAGCTAGAGGACCCACCAACAAACTGACTCTTACCTTTCAAGTAAATGTAATTCACCAGCACCATTGTGATGTCTGTGCTCAGGTGGCTGACCAAATCCACAATCTTCCCTCGAGTTTCTTCCTTGACGTGGTCATTGATGAGCTGGGTGGTACCCACAGAATTGTGGAAGTTGGTGAGGAAGAGTTTGGATTCATAGAAGGCCATGCTGTCATTAAGAAATCCCGGAAGGATCAGCAGGTCCTGGCTCAGGAACAGAGCACTGCCCATGCGCACCTCTAGCCCATCGCGTGGGAGGTGGAGAGTATGCAGGAGGTGCTGGAAGCCCTGGTGGATGTCCCACTCAGACAGCTCTGTGAGGTTGAAGCCCAGACCCTCAAGGATCTGGGTCTGGCTGTGCGAGCGGGCCCCCAGGGACAGCATGGCGTAGGAGGCAGAGATGCTCAGTGGGGAGAAGAAGATGTTGCTCCCAGGACTTTGGGAAGCCATCAGGTGGTAGAAACGGAGAGCAAAGGCTGTATTTCCTGGGGCAATCTTGAGGCTGGGGGAGCCCTCACCTGTGCTTGGACCCTCCTGATGGGGGCTGCTGGTATGTCCCTGGCTATAGTGCTCGGGGTGCACCTGACCATGAGAAAGGACCAGCAGTCCAGCCAGAAGAAGGAGCAGGTGGTCAGCGAGATGCATCTTCTGTGCTCTCCCAACTATAGGAGGAAAGAGAGTGCCCAGGCAATTCCCTGGCAGAACATCCAATCCTATTGAGAAGTTGGGGGAGGGCAGGGCCCTGGGTGATAAGCGACACCATGAACTCTTGCGGATGGCCCTGTAGCAGGCTAGCAAAACACCTGGCACCTTCCCAGTGTGTGGCAAAGATCATATTCTGTGCGATGTTTTAGACGAACAAAGCATATTCCTGTGCCCACACCTCCCTGCATTTCCCATCCCTCTCAGCTCTGTGAGGCACTTGCCTCCTTTCTTATCCACGAAACTCCAAAAATGACTTAATCAGGTCACCTAACTCTTAAGTATCTGAGCCACAGCACAAAGTCTCCAGACTCAGCCTGGGGCTCTTTTAACCATTCATGTTTATTTCCTCAGCCCAGTGACCCACTGCCCCAAGGATGCAAATCACCAAAAGCTACTTTAGCATCTACTCTCCCCACATCTGTGGTGTGCTTTACAGTCTACAGCATCATTTTAATGCTTTTTTTTTTTTTTTTGACCCTCTTACCTAGGTAGAGGTCAGTAGAACTGGCATTCTTACTATGGCTCCATACAAATAAGACCACTGACGTTCAAAAACTGATCAGCCCAAAGTCCCAGGAAAAGGATTGGTCTCTTTCCTAGTAGACTTCACCTGCCCAAAACAGGGTGCTCAATTTTCTCCACCAAATCTTCTCTGTTGCTTCAAATGGACCTATAATTACTCTCTGATTCTCAGCCCCAAACCCAGTTGTCATCCCTAACCTGTGCCTGGCTTTCCAGCCCCCCACCTCATTCAATCTTTCTGGATGTCTAGCAGGCTCTTCCCTCAACTCCCAAGCCTCCCCACTGCTATGACCCTCACTCAGGCCTCCAGCGCCATTCACCCAGAGCAGGGGTCCAATTTTTTTTCCTGCAAAGGGCCAGAGAGTGAACATCTTTATTCTGTGGGCCATTTGGTCATGTTGCTTCTGCCCAACTTGACTGTGTCGCTGGGAAGCGGCCACCCACAAAGCAGGTTTGTGTGTGACCGGGTTCTGGTGAAACTCTATTTATGGTCAGTGAAGTGTACATTTCATATGCTTTTCCTGCGTCACAAAATATTGCCCTCCTTTTGATTTTTCAACCATTTACAAATTTGTATTTATATTTATCTTATATTTATGTTATATCTTGCATTCTTAGCTCAGGGGCAAGACAAAAATAGGCAGTGGGCCAGATTTGACCCAGAGGCTGCCGTTTGCTGAGCCCTGACTTAGACCGCTGTTGTTTCCTACCTGGTCTTTCCATTTTATTTTCCACCCAGGAGTGACCACTTCACTCACCCACTTAATGCCCATCCCCAAAGCATGCTTCCTACCACACTATAATACCTTGTCCCACCCGAACTCTCACACGTGTATTTCTCTCTGGCTTAGCAGTGAGTTACCCAGAATTCCCTTCTGTCAGGCACCTTCTGAAAGCACCTGGATCGGGAGCCAGAAGACCTGGGTCCTAAGTCACGTGTGGCCTTGCAGGAGGCTGTTTCTGGGCCTGGGCACCAGTTTCCTTGGTGGTGCAAGGAGAAGGTTGGTGCAATCATATGTAGGGAACTTTCCAGCCTCAGGACATGTTACCTCTAGGTCTTTCCTGGTCTTAACACTGGATGTCTAATGTTCTAGAACTACCAGTCCCAGGCAAACCAGGGTGATTGATCACCCTCCCTTGCAAGTCTCAGTTGTGGCCCTCAGAGAGTTACTCACGGTCAGTCCTGGTATGGCTCCCCAGGCAGCTGTCTGAGCACTAAAGGAAGCCCAGGAACATGGCCTGGGTTTATCAAGCCCAGGAAGGTCGGCGGAACCTCTCAGCACCACCAGCACCACCTACTACCTCCCCTATTAGGTAATTATTAATGAACAGACCTATGAGTGTAGCGTGGAATCTCAACACAGAGAAACTTCACTGAAAACTGGCCCAGCCTCTTTGGGGATGACCCCCTTCCATCCAGGGGGACTCTAACAGAGTTAACCCCTTGCTGTTTATGTCATGCACTAAGGTTTGCCTGGCACATCCTTCCCCCTGAGGCCCAGGGGGCCCGTTAGTGGATGTGGTCTCCACATCGCCTGTCATTGACCATGTGAACACACTCACATCTATTCCCTTCTCTGGGTTTGTCATGTCTCCCATCCCATCCCCCACAACAGCTTATAAAATGAAGAGGTTTTGACCCGATCAGGGGCAGCAGATACCAGTGCTGTTATCTGCAGCCATCAGGATCCATCAGGAGGGGCCAGATCCTGCCCTGGGCTTCCAGTTCACAATCCTGGACTACGTGGTTGCCCAGGAACATTCCAGCTTTAAGGGTACATGATTCAGTGAGGGAACCCTCTGAGATGCCACATTTTGGCCTTCAAGGAGAATGCAACCCAGGGGCAAGGGTGGCATGGGTGATAGAAAACCCCTCCATGGGCCAGGAATCCAATTGCACATTTTCTTTTTAATTATGGATCTCCAAGCTGCTTTACACGCAGTGATCAGTGAGCCTGGGCACCCTGGGACCATTCTGGAGCAGTTGAATATGGGGTGACATATAACTGTTTCTTAGGTCTAGTGGGGAAGGAAGTGATGTGGCCCTCGGTGGCCTGAATGAGATGCCCTTGACGTTCAGTTGTGGGCTTTTCTGAGTGTGTCTCCAGGTGCTTGGGGTTTTGACTAGAGTGAAATATATACCACTGAGAAGCAAGATTAGGCTGGGAGCCATGAGCTGGGCAGAGAAGTGGCAGGGGAGGTACAAGCACAGACTTGGACCCAGCTGACCTAAGGTCTGCATCACAGCCCATAGCTGGGCTCCAAGTTCAGTGGCCATGTCCAAGTTCACACAACAGAGAAGTATCAATACTAGGGCAAGAGAGGAACCTGCTGTTCCAAGTAAGAGTGAAAACCATTACCCACCTGCATCCTTCTCTCTCACCACACCTCCCCACACACCCCAGGAGGACTGTCCTTATCCCATATCACATATAATGGGTAAAATGAAAGCTAAAAAAATGAAAGCCCAAAGAAGTTGCTAGCTCAGATTCCAGAGTGAGTTTCAAGACCATTTCTTTCTCTACTTGGAGAAATCTGCCATTCTTCTAGAACATCAGCTCTGGTTTTGTTCTTAGCTATAACCCACTTGCTAGAACACACGTGGCAAACAATAGGTTCTCCATCAATAGTCACTGAGTAAATGAACGAAGGCAAGATGGCGATCGGTTCTTGAGTGTGAAAATCAATTCTTCCCTTTCCAGAGTCAGCAACTTAGGTTTTGCTTCCTTAGCCTGGCTTCTGCAGTGAGTTCAGCTCAATGCAACAGGTTCCGGTGGGCAGTGTGCTTGGGACAGCTGGAAGGACAGGTGTCCTGACCTTGATGTGAGCACACGGCAACTGCCCTTTGGCTCCTGGACTCTGCCCCTCCAACGGTTTGGATGGATCTGGGCTTTGAAGTAAGACAGACTGGGCCGCTGCTGAGCTAGTGAACCTCGGAGCAAGTCTCACCACCTCTCTAAAATTTATTTTTCTCTCCTGTCAAATCAGGAGCAATCACTAATTGGAAAGGCAGACGTGAGGGGACCAGACATCCCCAAATATGCTGGGCTCCACCTCTGACTCAGTGGCATTCATTTCCTTCTTTCCTCCTGGCTTCTTGCCGCGGTGAAGAGCAGGGACTGTGAGCTCTCAGTCCTGGCCCCGCCCCCAGTTACGTTACTTCCTCTGCTTCTCTGCAAGCCGAGGGCAAGAATTGTTCCAAGTCTCAGGCTTGCCATGAGAAGTCAGCAAATTCATATCTGCAAAGTGCTTAGAATAAGTGTTGGCAACAAGGGATGCCATGTAAGTGCGAGTCATTGTATCGTATGACTTTAGACACTTTGATGCTATTCATTTACCCCTAAATGTGTAAATATGGCTAAATCAGTGTTTTTAAACTTTTTTTTGCATTGTGGTCCTGATATCTCAAGAAAGCCTTAGGAGTCTCCCTAAAATACACACATATTCTTAAATTCTACAGTTTAGGGAGTTTCTTGAATAGCTCGAAGTCTATGGGGTCCCTGTGTGCCAGGAACCATCTTTACCCACAGGAAGCAGCCCGCATAATGGAAAGATAAAATGACATTGAGATCCTTAAAGGAGTCACTGCCCGAGAGCCCGAGGATGGGGACATATGGCCTGCAGTTCTGGCGGCAGGCTGGCCTTGGCCACTGGCTCGAAGCTCCCACCCAACATCTATCTGCTTCTTGTCCTCAGGCCTAAGCAGTGGGAAAACCTTGTGGGCTTAAGCAGTGGGCTTAAGCAGTGGGAAAACCTTGTATGGTATGCCCTGGAATGCTAGGAGTGTCTCATTCACAGTCAATGAGGTCCAAGAAGGCCACAGATCATGTTACAGTCAAATTTGCATCTCTTTCTCAGAATAGGACTGGCCTAGAGAAGATGTCTCCTGAAAGTCAGTGAATGAATGAGTGAGTGAACGGATGAATGGACACCATAGCCTCTGCTTAAAGCTTGGGTGGGGGTGCGCTCCTGAAAACAGCAATGATCTCAGCAAGTACCTGTTTAAATGATAGAGGAAAAGCTCTCTGACCTGGAAGTCCGAGGTGGAAGTAGAGTAGCATGGGGTGTGGCCATTTATCTCTGTCCCCAGAAATGCTAGTGGATTTCACTGCTCCACGTGAGCTTGCTGCAGGGGCAAGGTTGAGGTCCCCAAGGGGGAGCTGCTTTCCCAGCATCTGAGCAGCAGCCTGAGCTGTCCCACAGTAAAGAGCCCCACTCCCCTGGGACCCTCCCTTAGTCATTTGGAGCTTGAGACCCAGTCCTTTGTGGATGTCCTGGGTTCCCAAATCAGCACAGGTCTATGGTTTAAGCTTTCTTTCCTCCTCACCACTCCTGACTCCTTTCTCATTCTCTAGACTCCCAGGGGAGCCAGGATCTTGCCCTCAAAAAATACTGTCATTGTTTTTCAGTTGACAGTCAATGTAATAATGGTTGCTAGGAAAAACTGGAGAATGTCCAAAGTCTAAAGAAGAAAAGAAAATCATTTGTAAACCTATCATAGCTAGATTTAATTTATTTACTTCCAGTCTTTTTTTTTAAAAAAAGGGTGTATACACATACAGAATATCCATAATGAGGCCCTTCCAGTCTTGGTTTTGATAGAAGCCCAAAGACAATAAATGCTACACAATAAATGCCACAGAACCCCCCCCATGCAGAAATTTCACAAAAGGGGATCACGAACTGGTCTCCTGATGCTTAAATCCTTTATGTGCATGAAGGAAGATTTACAAGTGGGGAGAAAGTGCAGCCATGAGAGGGATTATAAGGGACCCCCGAGGGGCATCCGCCCACACCCATCAAAAGCAATCTCAAAGCCAGTGTGGTCCCATTCTGGATGAAGGCCCACTTCCTGGTTTAGAGGCCCCCAGCTTCTCGCTCTGCCCATTCACAGAGGCTCCACTCTCCTGACCTAATCACCTCCCAAAGTCCTCCCCTCCTGACCTCATCATCTCTGGGGGCCAGAATTTCAACCTGTGAATTTGGGGGGCCACAAACATTCAGACCACAGAAAGGGCCTTCAGTGGGGGGCAATCATAAACACAACATGCACCCCTATAGTTAGGGGGGCCCAGTGCACTGGGACCTGCTTCTTGTCTGAAACATCTATGGGGTGCCGGTGGGCTGGCCAGACTTCCTGGGCTCTCACGCAGCTACTCCCTGTTCCTCTCTGACTCATCTCCTCCTGCCTGGCTTTGAGATAGATGGATAAGCATGCTCCCAGGTTTTGTAGTCCCAGATTTGGCTTATTTCACTCAGCACAATCTCCTCCAGTCCCAGTCCATGTTGCTACAAAAGATGGGCATTCATCCTTTCGGAAGGAGGCATAATACTCCATTGTGTATATGTACCCCATCTTCTTTATCCATTATTCTGTGAAGGGCATCTTGGCTCTTTCCACAGCTTGGCGACTGTGGCCATTGCTGTTATGAACATCGGGGTACATATGAGTCTTGAAAAAAATCACTCAGTGACTGGAAGGGCTTTGCTGGGTCGTATCCCGTGCAGTTTGACATTTCACCACGAG
>PITA01014998.1:0-51614 GCA_004023965.1 Spilogale gracilis | reverse complement strand
CGTGCGTGATGCTTAGCTTACGCCTGTAATTTCGTTTTTGCGCATGCGTAAAGCCAGTGTAGGTGGTGTGGGTCTGCGCAGTTCCTGTCGCCTCACCCCGTTGGTGCAACCCTCGTACGCCTGCGCGAGCTTGTGCTCAGTGATTGTACTGGTAGGTGTCTTCCCGCTGTTGCTATCGGACTAAATCTACCTTTATCACCGGCCTCCAGCGGGGCCGGCGCAAACCGAATGGGGGCCGCGAGCAGTGAAGTCCCGGGGAGGGGAGGGGTGTGAGGCCCCGGGTGAAGCGTTGGTGTGGGGTACGTGGTGGACAGGGATTTCTAGTTCGAATGAAGTTAACTCTGAGCATCGGTGTTGCCTTCTGCCCCTCGTGTTAGGATCCCGCAGAGGTAAGTCACCGTGCTCTGCAGGCCCGAGGTCGGCCGGTAGGCAGGCTTTGGGGCCACATCGACTGCCCGAACCCGAGGCAGACGTACTCTCGCGCCGGGGAATAACGCTTTCCAGATATTTCTAAACCTCTCTGGAAAATTATACGAAGCTCCCTAGAAAGCTCTTGTTTTTTTGCACAAATTTTGTGGAATAGTGCCACAGTAAAATTGGAGAGATTTCAAAACTAACTGCGCAGGCTGTCAGAAAGCCGGATAGAGGCTTCTATCCCGAAAGGCACCTGTGGGAGGTTTCCTATGACCAGCATGCCGCCCTCGGGACGGTTGTTTCGGGTCAGTTTGAGACCTTTGTGGGGTTCTTGGTCCAGGTGGGGAGTGGGAAGCTCTTTCATAAGGCCCACCTGAGACCCTCTGCCTGTGAGAGTCTTTAAGAAGCCTTTTCTCCCAACCAATTTAAAGACTACTCTGGGAGCTGCTGTAGGTTTTGAAAGGTAATTTAAGAGAAATCTAGGATGGCTGTGGTGGCTTCCTAGCAGGCTTTCTTTTGTTACCCGCAGAACCCACTTGGGCTGTTCACTAAGGAAAGACCAGCCTACTTAATGTGCTCTATCTGGGTGGTGAGTTTAGGAAGTCAGGATCAGAGTCCATGCAGGCTGTCTAACCTAACCTATACTTGGCTCCTTAGTGTGTGTGCATGTGTTTAAAGATTTTATTCATTTATTTGACAGAAAGAGGGAACACAAGCAGTGGGAGAGGGAGAAGCAGGCTTCCTGTGAAGCAGGGAGCCCAATGCCGGGCTCGATCCCAGGACTCTGGGATGATGACTTGAGCCAAAGGTAGATGATGCTTAATGAGTGAGCCACACAGGTGCCCCTCCTTTGTGTTGACTGCAAGCAGTAGGAAGCCTTTCATGAAGTTAGCATTAGGTTGATTTACAGCGCCCAGACCAAAGCCACTTGGAGAGATTGGTTCCAAGATCGCCTTTTGTGCATCAACAAAAAGGCCTTTTTTTAAAAATTTAATTTTATTTTTTTATATTTATTTTGATTTTATTTATTTGACAGAGAGAAACACAGCCAGAGAGGGAACACAAGCAGGGGGAGTGAGAGAGGGAGAAGCTGGCTTCCTGCCGAGCAGGGAGCCCAATGTGAGACTCGATCCCCGGTCTCTGGGATCATGACCTGAGTCGAAGGCAGTTGCTTAACCACCTGAGCCACCCAGGCACCCAAAAAGGCCTTTTATAAGAGAAGCCATGACGTAGTCCACTCAGAAGCTGTTTTATGCAGTCTGTACCTTCCCTTCCCTTGAAAGCTGTTCCATGTCACAACACCAGTACATTGGTGCTCTGAAAGGTCAGTTTAAAAAGTCATGGCACAAGAGTACTTGACCTGACACCTGCACCCTCACTTCCTTCAAAAAAAACCCTTCCGTGACCAACAATAGGTCTCTAGGCTGATAACCTGGGGAGTTCTAGGAGATTGACTTTAATGTGATAATAGAGAGCCCCTTGAGCTTTTCCATGATTAGGGGGCCATAGGTCTTAGTTGGCTTAGAATAACCCTAATTTCTGACTTGTCCAGTCCTAAATATTACATATTTAGATAATAATACTGAAATACTGAAATTTACATATAAAGGAAAGCTACTAATAGCACTCCTGGTACTTCTGTAAAATGAAATTCCTGCTTGCGCAAATGAAAGTTCCAGGCATGAAAAACAACATTGGAGAAAATGAGAATTGGAGAATAAGAAATTTTATAAGAGAAAAATGTGCACCAAGCCCCCCAAAAAAGGCGGGGAGGTGGTCCTATATATGGCATCCTGGTTTGTCAGAAATATTCTATAGTTAACCCTTCTATACCCGACCGCTCGAAAACTGTTTATACCACCTCTGCTTATGCCTGCTCTTTTATGTGGAACCCTGGGGGGCCAATTGGAAGACTTTCACACAGTTTATTTTTTGACTTCCTCCTCTGGAAAGCCATTTAGTATAACTTTTTGTAAAAGGCAATTCAGTGAGCAACTCTGGGAAGCCAGTCAATAAAGCCAGGTCACAAGGCTACTCTGGCTGATTAATATAATTATTAAGAAGCCTTTTGTTGTTGTTGTTAGACCAGTACATGGGGGATGCTGCAAGGCTAACTGGTAAAGCCAGGACTCCGAGGCTACTTAGAAAAGGGTTTTGTGTAGCCTGTAACTGACCCCTCCTTCAGTGGAGGACCAGGCCAGATTGAATGGCTGGGTGTGTGCAGGCCACTGCTTAAAGCCCATGTGAAGCCATCTGCTCTGGAAGATAGTTTCAAGTCAGCAAGAAGGCGTTTGGCCCAGCCAGCAAAGGCCCGTTTTCTCCTGTGAGGCCACCTTTACATGGTAACAGGAGCTAACAGGAGGGTTGATTGGTAGAATATATCCTGGGTCCTGGTGTTCTGAAAATACCATGGGAGATAGATTGGTTCCTAAACCTCAGATAAAGTCTGGCTTTCACCTGGCCCCCAGACAGGAAGCCTATTATTGAAAAGGTTGTTGAGTCTTTGGAAGACTGTTTCACATAGTAGGGTGAGGCTCCCCCCATCAAAGGCTGTTTGCTATGGCAACCGTTTAAAAGGCAAAGGTTCCGGGAAGCCTAGGTTAAGATTACTGTAAGATTACTCAGATAATGACCAGTCCATGCACAGTTGCTTCATGCTGCAAATAGAAGGTCTTTCGAACGTCTTTTGGGTTGTTTTTTATTTTATAAGATTTTTAAGTAATTTTAAGGTTTTTAAATAATCTCTACATCCATCATTGGGCTCAGACTCACAATGCTGAGATCAAGAGTCCCACACTCTACCAGCTGAGCCAGCCAGGTACGCCCCAGGGAGGCTAGTGTTTTAAGATCAATCAGGAGGCCATTTGGGTGGCCATTCAAGAGGCTGATACGGAGTCAGTCCGAAAAAATCATTTTGAAAACAAACTCAGATCTATCCGGAAGCATCCACCTCTAGAAGATTTTGTCCTATAGTGTCAACATAAGTATCCCTGAAGACCTTTTTGTAAGATCATTCACTGAGGAACTCTGGATTAGAAATTAGTTACGAAAGCTACTTTATGGCCAAGAGGAGACTGCTCTATGCGGGCCCTCTCCCAGAAGGCTGTCTGACATGGGCGTCTGCAGGAGGCCCTCTCCCAGGCTGTTTTGCAAAGCATCACATAGGCCACCCAAGGAGGCTGGTTTCTGGAGACCGAGCACAAGACCGCCTTGGGAGACCAGTCTGCGAAGCAGCCCATGAAGCCACCCGGAGAGGCTTGCTTTATAAGGCTCCCTGGATCTGTTTGAAGGGCTTTTGTTTGCTAAAGTCACCCTAAGAGGGCAGTTAGCAAAGTCCAAAATCTGCATCCCAGGGAACCAGTTGATAGCCCATTTAAAATCCTCTGGGAAGCCATTTTTTTAAGGTCCCTGGGAGGCCAGTTTACAAAGCTGGTACGTAAGGCCCCATGGAAGCCATTTTTATAGTAAGGCAAATAAGTAGTCTTCTGGGAGACTTTTTTAAAGACCTTTCTGAGGTTTTTTGGATACCTGAAACTTCTTGAGGTTGCTTCATAAGACATGAGTCACTGAGGGGGATGAGCCATGAAGCCACTCAGGGAGGCCAGCTGGTGGGCTCACATGCATTTTTGTGGGGATAAGGCCACACTGGAAGGTCGGACTTTGAAGCCCTCCCGAGAAAGCTGTTCGTGGGGCCGACACAAGACATTTACAAATCTTCTAGGAGACTAGAGATAGAAATCATCCTGGCAGGTGAGGGCCAGGCCACTCAAGGCTCTCAGTCCCATCATTCACTGGGCTAGCTGGTCCAAGCCAGGAGACATGTCCGAAAGTGGATTCAGTCCTCACCCCTGAAGCCGAGGAGTGTTCTGCGTAGACACTACTACATACTGTTTAGTTTTGGACAAGTTGCTTAATCTCCCCAGTATTTATTCATATCTATAAAACCAAACATCATGGGATGAGGAGGAATATGTCATGTAACATACATGAAACATGGAACATTGATAGGGCACGTAGGAAAGTCACTTCGTTTTCCCCTGGACTTTAGTTTCTTCATCAGCAAAAGAAGGGTGGGGTTGTGGTTGTGGGTGAACGATCACATCCTTCCATATCCACTTGACCTCTCTGGGAAGTACAAATAAAGGAGAGGGAGAGGAAAGGTGGGAGAACTAGATAGATGGCAGAACTGAGAGCAACTCTATATTATTGCTATAGAGGATGTGCCTAGAAAGAGGTACTTCAAACATAATGACACAAGAGAGAGATGGGTCCTTTCCTTCTGTGAAGTGATGGGATTTTCTCATCTGTTAAGTGGGATTAACAATGCCTCCTTTACAGATTTTTCTTGACTTAAGTAACCTGCACTCACAATTTCATGTAGGGCTGCCTGGAGATGGCTCTGTTCCTTCCCCTGGAAGATCCTGGAAGTGGAGACCAGACAGCCTGAGTTTTATTTTTTTTTTTATTTTTTTTTTTTAAGATTTTATTTATTTATTTGACACAGAGAGAGCTCACAAGTAGGCAGAGTGGCAGGCAGAGAGAGAGAGGAGGAAGCAGGCTCCCCGCTGAGCAGAGAGCCCGATGCGGGCCTCGATCCCAGGACCCTGAGATCATGACCTGAGCCGAAAGCAGAGGCATCAACCCACTGAGCCACCCAGGCGCCCAGACAGCCTGAGTTTTAAATCTCTGCGTCTACCTCTTCCCAGCCGAGTGCTTTGGGTAAGTCATTTAACTTCTCTGCTTTAGCTTCCTTATCTGTGAAATGGGGATGATGTTACTTTCTCAGAGTTTCTGTAAGAATTAAGAAGTGCCTGGAGCATACCAGGCTTACAGTAAACGCTTTGTATGTTCTTGGCATCCTGGGGTCAAGGTGAGGTAGCATCATATAATGCTGCCAGTATTCTACCTCCTCTTACTCCTGAGCTGGGGAGAGATGAGCTAACATGGAGCCCAGAGGTAGGGTTGGGGCTGTGCATCTGCACTGCCCCGTCTGCTGCCGACTTCTTCGTACACATTGGCCCTAAAGGAAGCCACGTTTTTCTTCCCATTCTGTTGTGCGAGTTACAGTTGAGTCCCAAGGTGTCAGGGAAGTCAGGATCGGAGTGTTTATCTACTGTGGTATAGGATTACCATAAACTTAGTTGCTTAAAACAACGCGTATTTATCAGTGTTTTTGGGTCGAGTGTTTGGGTGCGGCTTGGATGGGTCCTCTGCATCAGGATGTCACAAGGCTCCCGAAGGCTCAGCTGGACATGGATCTAAACCCTTGTGGTTGTTAGAACAGTTCAGTTCCTGTAGGCTGTTGGACCAACGGCCTCAGTTCCTAGCTTGCTGTTGGCTCTAAGCCCCATCATCTGTTTGCCATGTGGAGCTCTCCATCATGACTGCTTGCATTACCAATACACGCATGCCAGGAAGGGGGTAGGGAGACCGCGGAAGTTATAATATCACGTATCCTGAGCAAGAGGCATCCCATCACCTTTGCCATCTTAGGCCAAAAGGAGAAAAAAAAATGGCCCCACATATTAGTTTGCACACCTGTTGGTTAGGACCAAGTCATAATGGTTTTCTGTTGCTACCATGACAAATTACTACAGACTTGGTGGCTTACAGTTTTCTAGGTTAGAAGTTCAACGTGGGACTGACGGCTAAAATCAAGGTCTCGACAGGAAAGCATTCCTTTTTGGAAGCTCTGGAGGAGAATCCATTTCCTTGCCTCGTCCAGCTTCTAGAGGCTTTCACACCCCTTGGTTGTGACCCTCCCCTCCACCTTCAAAGCCAGCAACACTGCATCTGTCTGACTCTTCTTCTATAGTCACTTCGCCCTTTGATTCTGATTCTAGCCGGGAGGGATCCTTTCAAGGACTCCTGTGTTAAGTTGGACCCACCCACATTATCCAGGATGATCTTCCCATCTCAAGGTCCTTATTCCTAACGGTATTTGCAAAAGCCTTTACTCTGTCTACTCACTCAGTGATAGGCCCTGCCCATGCTCAGGAGGAGAGAGTTGGAGAAGGGTGTTAGTAAGGGGAGGCAAGGGCCACTGGGGAACTGTGGTCTTCTCCCCCCTCACCAGGAGTGAGGCACCTGATACAGCTTCATCACAGGAAGTCTTCTTTCTTGCCCCCGCCATACACCAGGGGATATCTGTGGGCCAGGAAGGGTTCTCTGTTAACCAAAGAGGCCAACCTGGCTGCTGTAAGGAAGAAGACGATTCTCATAGGGCGAGTGGGGCCACAGAACGAATGGAAGGCTGGAAAGCTGCACTTGGGAAGAAACAAGAAGGCAAGTCGCTCTGTGATCTAGGAATTGGGGATGATCACTGTGGGGCCCTAGCAAGAAGAGTCTAGTTCAGAAACAGCCGGTGGGAGACAACAAAAGGCCAGCTGTCTCCCGCTGATCACAATACAAGTTATTTTTGGCCCCTGAGGCATCCCAGCATGGGTATATATGCCTGGTTGGGTGGCTCCCATGGCTCTGTCATCCTCCTGGGCCTCAAGAGTCCTTCCCTTCCAGCCAGTGGGTAGGGAATGCGTGGAGAATCCTCCAGGAGGTGTGCGCGGGCCAGACCTGGGAGTGGCTTCGTCACTGCCACTCACGCTAGCTACCACTTGGTGGCATGGTCACATCTCATTGCAAGGAAGACCTGGCAGTGTCGTCTGTGTGCCCAGGAAGAAGATGAACCGGATTTTGGTGAGCTTGAAATAAGGGTCTGTTTTTGTAAATAAAGTTTTATTGGAACATGACCATGCCCATTCGTTTACATAATGTACATGCTGCATTGGCAGAGCAATGACACGGTGACTGTCCCACATGCCAGGCCTGAAAGGTGGACTCTGTGGCCCTCTACAGAAATAGTCTGTTGAGCCCAAGCATAGAGCAGTCTCTGCAGAAAGCCCAATGGTCCCTGTTTCTTGGTGTCCACAGAGACCGGATATAACCTAGCACATTGAAGCACCAGCGAATAATGGATTGTGAACAATTATGAACCGGGATGACCTATGGATGGCCGGCCTGCCATCCATACATAAAGCCACCAAAAGCACCAGCTATGACATTTTTCTTTTCTCTGTGGTTTTTATGTATTTCCAGGTCTCTTCCTGCAAAGTTAAGATCTTCCCTGAGTGCTTACTGGGAGCCAGACTGGAGAAATGGAGAGAAATAAGACCTGTTCCCGCCCAGGAGAAGCTCCCCCCGCTAGCACTGGAGAGACAGACATGTACGCCGGTACTCGGGGTCTATTTGGGAGAAGCACGGTTAAAGAAAATCAGGAGCTATTCTGACACAAAATGCTATTGGAGGGTCCTGACAGGCTTCGCATAGTGGACCATTGAGGGCGGGCCTTAAAGGCCAGAGAGGCGGGTGTCGGAGGCATTCCAGACAGGGGCAGTACATTGTTCCTCTCTGAGCAAACATGTCTGGTGCCCACGGCGAGCCTGGTCCTGCACCAGGCCTGCAATGTAGCAGTGACCCAGACAGACGAGGGCCCTGCCCACAGAGCTTACGCCCAGCCGAGAAGGCCACTGTAAAATCATGACACATGAGAGGTTGTCACAAAGGACACCTGGGAAGCTGGGGGAACCTGGAAGGGAGGAAGTCTGCGTGGTCTCTCTGTCTTTTGAAAATAACTATAGTTTTTACTTTTTTTTTTTTAATCACTTTTTAATTTTTTAATTCTATTTTTTTTCATCGTGATACGTGCTCTGCTCGATCCCCATCCCCTATTTCACCCATCCCTCCCTTCCTGCCCCTCTAGGAACCATCAATTTTATGGTTAAGAGTCTGTTTCTTGGTTTCTCTTTCTCTTCACTCCCTTTGCTCATTTGCTTTGTTTCTTAAATATCACATGAGTGAGATTGTATGATAATTGTCTCTCTGATGGATTTCACTTAACATCATACTCTTCAGCTCCAGCCACGTCATTGCAAATGGCAAGATTTCATTTTTTATGGTTGAGTAATGTTCTCTCTCTTTCTCTCTCTCTTTCTCACACGTACACATCACGTCTTTATTCATATGTTGATGGACATGTGGGCTGCTTCCATAGTTCGCCTGTTACAAATGATGCTTGAGTAAACATAGAGGTACATGTGTCCTTTTGAATTAGTGTTTTCTTTTCCTATTTTCTGTTTTGGGGGGTAGATACCCAGGAGTGTGACTGCTGGGTGGTAGGGTAGTTCTGTTTTGAGGAACCTCTGTTCTGTTTTCCAGAGTGGCTGTACCAGTTTGTATTCCCACCAACATGGGACTGGAAACAGATTCCCCTTTCTCCTTATCCTCACCCACACTTGTTTCTTGTGTTGTTGATTTTAACCATTCTGCCAGTTGGAGGTGAAATCTCATTTGGTTTTGGCTTGCGTTTCCCCAATGATGAAGGATATCAAGCATCTTTTCATGTATCTGCTGGCTATCTGCTGGCTTCTTTTTTTTTTTTTTTAATTAAAGATTTTATTTATTTGACAGAGAGAAACACAGCCAGAGAGGGAACACAAGCAGTGGGAGTGAGAGAGGGAGAAGCAGGCTTCCCGCCGAGCAGGGAGCCCAATGTGGGACTCGATCCCAGGTCTCCAGGATCATGACCTGAGCCGAAGGCAGTTGCTCAACCAACTGAGCCACCCAGGCGCCCCTATCTGCTGGCTTCTTTTGGAGAAATGTGTTCATGTCTTCTGCCCATTTCTTAGTTGAATTATTTGGGGTTTTTTTGTTTGTTTGTTTGTTTGTTTGTTTTATTATTTATTTGACAGAGAGAAACACAGCCAGAGAGGGAACACAAGCAGGGGGAGCAAGAGAGGGAAAAGCAGGCTTCCTGCCGAGCAGGGAGCCCGATGTGGGACTCGATCCCGGGTCTCCAGGATCATGACCTGAGCCGAAGGCAGTCGCTTAACCAACTGAGCCACCCAGGCGCCCCTGAATTATTTGTTTTTTTGAGTGTTGAATTGTGTCGATTCTTTATATATTTTGGATCCTAACCCTTTATTGGATATGTCATTTGCAAATATCTTCTCCCATTCAGTAGGTTGCATTTTAATAAATATTTTTAAACTGTCAATGGTTGATGTTTTGGCCACTGGATGTCCTCACAGATCAAACTGCCCCTCGCCCTAGTGTGATTTAATGAAAACCTGTAAACAAACAGTTAGGTGTGCAACATGGTGTTTTGTTCTAATTCTTCTTTCCCTCACCACCCTCATCAGGCTAGGTTGGCAGAGGGGCCCTGTGGCCGGCGACAACCGAGAGCCACCAGCAGGAGCCAGCACCCTTCGGGAGGCCCTCCGGGCGCTCCTGCCCCCCACAAAGGAGGAGCTGGTGCCGGAGGTCGGGGAGGAGGTGGAGCTCAGCGTGGTGCAGCTACTGCAGGAGGCCACCAAGCTGTTCTGCGGGGGCCGCTGGAGCGAGTGTCTGCAGGCCAGCGAGGCCATCCTGGACTACTCTTGGGAGAAACTCAACACGGGCCCGTGGCGGGACGTCCACAAGGACTGGCGCCGCGTCTATGCCTTCAGCTGCCTCCTGAAGGCCGTGTGTCTGTGCGAGGAGCCTGGGGACGCCCCCTCAGTGGCCGCGGCCCTGAAAGTCTGTGACATGGGCCTGCTGATGGGGGCGGCCATCCATGGGGACATCCTTATTAAAGTTGCCGCCGTCCTCCAGATGCACCTCCCCTCCAGAAAGAGGCCGGGCCCCGCAGGCCTGGCCCAGGAGCAGCCCAGTGTGAAGGTATCTGGGTGGGATTGTTGCTCGCCACACCTCCCATGCCCCCATAGCCCTGTTTCTTTTCTAGAAGGGAGGAGTCTGCTATCCTCAGGGCTGAGGCCTTGCAGCATGCTGACCTCTGCCGGCAAATAGCATCTCTGTGGATTTAGAAATGGAATGGCTTGGTCTGTGTTCTCAGTTCCTCTCCCCTACTTTCTGCAAAAGCAGAGAGAGGGTGGAAGCTTTGTGACCCCGGGGAGCCACAGCTCCAAGGGCTTGTGTGGGCCAGGCTGCAGGCAGCTGTAGCCCACACCTTCCAGACTGTTCTTCGTCAGCCGGGTGAGGCCTCACTCGTTTTCCTGGCTGGGTTGGGGCGAGCTACTACCTCCAGCCACCTTCTGGTCCCCTGGCTCGTGGTCTCACCCTTGAGGTCCTGCTGTGGGTGGTGCCTGGTATTTGGGGGCGCGCAGAAACCGGCACAGAGCTGAGGGCGGTGGCAGATGATTCAGGCCCTGGCGCTGGTCTGCAGCCCTCTTCCGTGATACCTCTGGGCATGACTGTTTGCCACGAGGAAATAGGTCTGTGACATAGGCATGTGGGAACGTGGTCTGCCTTACCCTGTAGTTAAAAAAAAAAAAAAAAAAGGCAAAAACAGGGAAGCAGCTGTTTTGGCTATGAAATCCTTAAGGGAGGTTTTCTGTGCTACCTGGTGCTGCCGAGGACAGCAGGGGGCCAATGGGCAGGGGGGGTGCGTTCACCTTCCAGGGCGGGGCAGGGTACCCAGTGTGTGTAGCGGAGGGGGAGAGTGTGGTTCAAAAGGGCCTATTCTCCTGGAGCCTAGGTTTTAGGAGGCTGTAGATAAGCGTCTCGTCTCGCCCCATGAGAAAGGTGGGCAGGCAGCCTGGCTCGCACAGGGCAGTCAGGGAGGGCAGGCATGACAACCAAAGGAGAAGGTCTGTAGGCCAAGAACTAGGCCAGTGGGAGGCTTTGTTCCTGGCCTGTGGCGGCAGAGGGGGCAGAGCCCCCCAGCCGGTGATTCTGAGCACTCTAATGGGATTAGGTGGTCTCCTCTCCCAATAACGTGACAGATGAGGAAACTGAGGCCCGAGAAAGTGACTTGCTCAGGTCACCCCACTGGCCAGTGGCTGAAGAAGTTCTGGTGCATCCACTCCCACCTGTTAATGCCATCTTGCACCCACCGCCTAGCCGGGAGGGTCACCTGTTTTAGCTGGGCTGCTCATCCCATACGTTCCTGCCGGGGCGACAGAAGCTGGACCAGGAACACATCATGGGAAAGGGTCCTCGGACACCAGGTGGCGTTTGGGATGGTGAATTTTCTTCTCTTGCGGAGTTTCTGTGAAAGCCGTCCGTTCTTTTTCTAATGAGCTGGTAAAGAGAGAAGTCTGGGTGTCTCCAGAATGAGCAGGAGGAGGAGCAGGGACAACGCAGGCCCCTGTTGGCTGCTGTTACCAGTGACAGGGTGAGCTAGCCTGCCAGGGACACGGATGCCCAGGCCAGCATCTGTAATGGTAACTTCTCCGTGCTTGTTTCCATTGTGTTTGGATTTTTTTTTTTTTTTTTTTTAAAGATTTTATTTATTTGACAGAGAGAAACACAGCCAGAGAGGGAACACAAGCAGGGGGAGTGAGAGAGGGAGAAGCAGGCTTCCCGCCAAGCAGGGAGCCCGATGTGGGACTCGATCCCGGGTCTCCAGGATCATGACCTGAGCCGAAGGCAGTCACTTAACCAACTGAGCCACCCAGGCGTCCCAATTGTGTTTGGATTTTAAACAGAAAGCAAGGAACGACAGTGTTTCGGTTCCAGATGTGACATCAGAGAGACCCGTCCCCCGGCTTTGCTGTCCGTCCCTCCAGCATTTCAGGAAGCAGTTTCTGGTTCCTGGGAGGCCTGTGATCCTGGAAGGCGTAGCGGACCAGTGGCCATGCATGACCAAGTGGAGGTGGGTCACTCTGCCCGTTCCTGCCCCCACCCCACCTGGAGACTCCCCGATTCTGCTTCTCTTTGTCCCGAGGAAGTGTGGCCTCTCACACACGTCCCGACCATCCCTACATGGATCACTAAGGGTTAACTGGGGATTACAGGTGCAGTGCTCCAAGTTCCAGGCAGAGGTGTGAAGGTCCATACCTTCCATAGCTCGCTCCTCTAAGCAGGTTCTAAGGAGAGCTCCCTGAGTGTGGCGTGGCGCCTGTTAATGCCATCTTGCAGGATCTGAGGAGTTTCTGGACCTTCCCAGGGGTCCTGAGGCTTAAGAGCAGAAGTAAGAACTGGAGACATCGCCCCTCCCCTGCAGGCGGGGCTGCTGGGCTAGATCCCCCCTCACGTCTGCTCAGATTTGTGGTGGTCACAGCAGGTTAGGCCACTGGGCAGTGGCCAGTGTGCTGCAGCTGCAGAAAGGAGCACGGGTGTCTGAGGACGGGGATCAGGTCCGCTCTCTGCCGTGGGTCGTGGAGAGTGTGGTTCTGCCGAGGCTGTATGAAGAGTTGTGGCCGCAGATGTTCATGTTGTGTTTTACTGTGGACTAGCCACCACGACTGGCACATGCTGCTTTTTCTGTCTCTGTCCTCCCAGTTCCCATCCTGTGGGCCCTGGCTTGCACATGGTCCCCAGCCGGTGACGGGCAGGGCCAGACCACCCGAGCTCAGACGCCAGCACCTCCACTGTGCGGTCTGCTGTTTGCTCAAAGGTCTCTCAGCTCGGGGGGCGGGGAGGGGGGCAGAGAGAGAACTGGGAGGCTCTCGGCCAGCAGGGCGAATGAACCGCCCAGCAAGAACCTTGGCAAACCAACCTCCCCAGATCTCTCTACATAGCCTCACAGTGCTAGTGGCACGTCACCCCACGTGTCAGTGCTCGAGTGCCCCCCACCAGTGAAGAAGGGGTCACAGCAGTGTCTCCCCATGGGGTTGTGTGGAGACCAGAGGAGGCCAGCATGGCCGACTGCCTGGCAGGTCTTAGCCAAAGTGACAATGCTGACCACACATGTCTGTCTCCTAGCCTGGAGTATATCCAAGAGGTTGCCGGCTGCCGAACTGTCCCAGTGGAAGTCGGTTCCAGGTACACGGACGAGGAATGGTCGCAGACGCTCATGACGGTCAATGAGTTCATCAGCAAGTACATCAGGGGTGAGGTAGGTCATCGTGCCTCCTGGCCTGCAGTGCTTACGGTGGGGAGCACTCAGGACGTCCGGGCACTGCAGGGTGAGGATTTGGCTGGGAGGGGGGGCCAGAGCAGAACGCTGACTCATTTCAGGTCCTTTTTTTGGGGGGGCGGGTTACGATTCGGTGTTTTTTTTTAGTGTCTTTATCACTCCCCAAGAAATGCTGTAACCATGAGCAGTCACTTCCTCTTCCACCCCCGCCCTCCCTACTGCTGTCCGCAGACAGCCGCTAATCCGGCTTATGTTTCTATGGATTTCCCAATTCTAGACTTGGCTTAGAATCAGAATTGGACGGCATGTGGCCTTCTGCACCCGGCTGCTGTCAGCAGGGTTCTACCGTGGCTGGGTACTGTCCCAGGGTATGGACACACCACACTTTATTGCCAGCTGATGGCCATTCAGGTGGTCTACACTGGCTGGTGTGAAAAGCACCATTGGGAATGTTCCCATCCAGTTTCTGCATGGACATTTGTTTTCGTTTCTCTTGGGTACATACTAGATGCAGAATTGCTGGGTCACATGGTGGCTCGGTGACCATTGTGAGGAAACGCCAGACGATTTCCAAAAGCAGATCTGCGGTGTTATTGTGTCAGATTGTTCACAGTCAGGGCCGGGGGTGGCTTCCCCCTTCCTGAGGCCTGGGCAGCAGGGATCGTAGCCCGTGTGCCCTGGAGTTGAACCATTTCTCTGGTCTCAGAAGGGAAGCCCGCATGCGGCGCGCAGACCTGGGTGTCCACTCAGCCTCCGCACTCCCGACTACCCTTCCTGGCCCAGAGAGCAGAGAACTTCCCGAGGTGGGGGATTTCGAATCCATGGTCTGCGATTGTTCCACACACTTCCTAGCAGCCCATACCCGAGACAGCCCCAGGCCCAGCCCCTGGAATGTTCTGATCTGGTTTCATCGTGGGTTTGCTGCGGTCCGAGGGCCCCGGGGGCGGGGGGGGTGACCATACTGGCTGATGGTTTGAATCACAGAAGAGTAACACTGAGCACAGCGTGGTCAGCCCCTGGCTAACCTAAGTCTGTGTCTTTGGGCCACAATCTCCATGAGAGTGGTGATCCCACAGATCTGGCCCTGCCTGTTTTAGAGGCCTGGGTCTGGCTTGTGACTTTTGGAGTCATCAGGAAGAAAAGGGAGTAAGGGAGAGGGCTGGAAGCACAGAGAGTCTCGAGGGACTCTAGAGAGGAGCCTCAGTCTCCTTTGACACCATGTGAGCCTCAGAGCCTGTGAGACCCAGGCCCACTGGGCTCTGGCTGTGTTTGGGGGGAGTAGGGGCCAGCTTCCCATGTGCTCCATCCCCAGCGACCCTTCCAGAGCCCGCACCACCTCCCAAGAGGGCCTGGAGCCTAGTGGAGCCTGGTTTGTAAGGCATGGATCTTTCCATGCGTCTGATGGCAAGAATGTTCACAAAATGATCATCTCTGGGGAGTGCGGGCCGAGAGCTAGGAAGTGGGTACTCAGTTGTGCTGGGATGACCGGACGTGGTTAATTGGGGGCAAATAAGTGGGCAGAAGCTATTAGCATTTAGAATGCACATACTGCTTGAGTCAGTTCTGTTTTTGGGAGGGCTTGTAAATATAAGGACTAGAATATTAGGCTGCTCATGGAAACACTGGCTAAAGAACCTGACTGTCCAGCAGCAAGGGGTGATTGTATTAACGGGGTGTCCTGCCTACGAAACACATGCCTGCCAAGAAAAGGGGACAGATCTGTATCTCCTTATGGAGACTCACTTATGGAGATATTCATGGGGTTGTTATTAAACAAAATAAACATTTCAAAGTAATACACAGAATGTGATTCCTTTTTTATTTATAAAAGAAATCCTCGTGGGGGTACAGCCTCTTCATTTTTGTGGGGGGAGACTGAGCCCGGGGGAGTCCCTACAGAGGCGGCTCCAGATCCCCGATCTCCCTGAGGCCCAGCCCTGCCCATGAAGGAGAACGTCGCATTCGCCCCTGGGCACAGAGGGGACCAAGGGACGACAGGACACAGTGGAAGGCTCTCTCCGGCTGGCAGCCTGCGACTGGGGCATGCCTGGCCCCGAAAGCCGGTGGGACAGCAGCCCCCCTAGGATGTTCCTTACGACTCACCAGGCTTTTTCTGTGTTGCTTCCGTTTTGTCTTCGAATTAGTCGAGGGACGTCGGGTACCTCGCGCAGCACCAGCTCTTTGACCAGGTAAGCCTGAGATGACGCTCCTCTGTTCTTGACCCTGTCACCTTCTCCCACCTCCCTTCCTGGGCTCTGAGCTCAGAGGGTAGGAAGGGCTCTAGCAACCGTGTGGGCTACCCATGGGGGTGGCGCCTGTGTCTCTGACCAGTGGGCAGCAGGTGGTGAGCAGGAGACTGGGTGTGCTGACCCTGGCGCCCCAAGCCTGGGGTGGGGGGCTGCGGGTGAGGAGGCCACAGCGTCAGAAGGGGGGGCTCCAGTGGGTAGAGTCAGCAGTTGGACCCGGTGAAATGGATCCTGGGGAACCGAGTGAGGGCAGCAGGTTCTGACCCAACTCAGAAAGAGCAGGTCACTACTGTCCTTGACTGTGGGTTTTCTTGGGCGGGGTTGGGGGCGGGGGAGATCTGGCATCGTCCTTACCTGTCTCTCTGTGGCTGGGTCTGCATGCTTCTTGCAGGGGTTGGGTTCAGTTCCTCTAGGTCCCCAGCCCTGCTTGGCCAGACCGAAGAACCTCAGGACAGACTGGCTAAGGGCTGAAAGTGGGGGGTGGGGGGTATTGGGCTGGGGCTGAGAAGGGGGAGCAGGGCCCAGCCAGCCTGGAGGCAGGAGGACATTGCAGGGAGAGATGCCCGGGGGTGCACTGTGGAGGAGGTCCCACAGGCTGGGTGCATCTGCTGGCCTGGGAGAGTGTGAGCCCTGAAGGCCAGAGCAAGAACTGAGATTTATCTGCAAGGCAGCAGGGAGCCCTGGGAGGTGTCTGAGCAGGAAGGTCTGAGGAAGAGGAGGTATTCTGGGGAGAGCCACAGGAGAGGCGGGTGGCTGTAAGGGAGCGTGGGGGGGGGGGGCAGAAGTTCTGCGCCAGCTCCTCCTGTCACCGGTTAGCCTTAAGAAGGGAGCATCCCAGGGTGGCACCCCCCCCAGCACCCTGGGGGCAAACAGTTGCAAGATCGCTCCCAGTCCCCTCCCGACAGCGTGTGTCACCTAGGCCCCCAGCACACGGTGGGGAGGGTGGAGCTCACGACATGGCGGTGGGCCCCTGGGGGCTGCCTGCCTGCAGGGAAGCGAGAAGGTGAGGGCACGGCATGGACAGAGGCAACTCTGTTCTGCTGGGGACACAAGGAAGTGCTGCAGAAGGTGAACAGCAGCGGGCCATGATCCCATGGCGCATTTTCCTTCTCTGCAGCTCGCACAGCATCCAGAATGAGTTCATGTACTTGTCATCGTGAGAAAAGGTAAACTTTATTTTTGAATGTAGACATGACAGGGAATAAAGCGAAGTAGAACCTTGATTGCCTTTGGCGTTTTCAGAGCTGTGTGGTTAGGCTAAAACAATCTGATGGCTTGTCCAGAGAGGTCATCAAACAGTTTCCTTCTGTTCGCTCCTCTGCCCTGTCCCTGCAACTCACTTCACTCTGTCCTGGGAGTGGGGGGCTAGAAGGCTAGAATGCTGCCCCCCCCCCCAGGCCTGGGCTTCCTTGTGAGCCCCTCTGCACCCTGCTCTGGGCCGGGCCCTGGGGGGACAGATTAAGGAAGATTCGCCACCCCCCCGCCCCCACTTCCCAGTGGACCTGAAATCCAAGTAGGGCTGCTGGTGATGAGCGCCCCAAGGGGGAGAACAGAGCCCTGTGGAAGTGGCTGGGCAGGAAGGAGGGCTCTTGAGAGCCGTGGGGCAGAGAAGGCATCTCCAGGAGGTGAGACGTCGGTGGCGACCTCAAAGACCAGCAGCCTCCAGCCACGGGGCGGACGTCTTGCCCATTTTTTTTATCAGGTTGTTTGTCTTTTGAATGTTACGAGTTCTCTGTAGATGTTCTGGGAATAAGCTAGTCTACTGTAAGCGCTGTGTTCTATGCCAGTCCTTATCTCTCTCTTGTCTCCAGGTGAGGGGAACCTGCCAGCTAGGGGGAGGCAGGAGCACTCTTGCCCCTTGAGTGGGCCTGGTGGGAGGGAAGGAACAGGTAGGACTGGAAGAGGAAGGATAGTCACGCATGGGGCAGTGCGGGAAGGTTGGAGTGTTTCTCAGATGGCCGTCCCGGAGGGGAACGGAAGGTGGGCGGCTGGGGAAGCGGGGAGAACCCCCCACCCAGAGGCTGCTGCTGTATTCCAGGGAGAGCCGATGCCCAGGGAAGTGGACAGGTTTCAGATGGATGCCAGCTGCCGGCACCTGGACACAGGGGGGAACAGGAGCAGTCAAGGAAAACTGGAGACTTGAGACTCGAGCGCCCATTCAGTGGAGATGAGGGTGGTGTCTCGGCCAGGCCAGAGGTGCCGTGGTGGGGCTCAGCAGCAGTGGCCAGAGGACAGCACTTGGCCTGGGCTAGGGCAGGGTGAGGTCCCAAAGGGGGAAGATCTGGGTCAAAGCCTGAACCACAGCGGGGGGGAGCTGGGCACAACTCTGCCGTGTCTGCCCCTCTCCTCGGGCTACTCTCCCTGCCTGTCCCGACAGGGGACCCAGGTCCAGTTGGGGCCATGCCGGCCTCTGGGAGCCTGCACACCCAAAGTTCAAGGGCCCGGAGCATGTGGGGGCCGGATGGGCTGCGCTCTCTTTCCCAGCCCTCCCTCCGATTTAGGACTTACAGATCCTGCCTCTTGCCCTCTCTGAAGGAAAGGGGGAATCTAGGCCAGCAGCTCTTCCTGTGCCATCCCAAGTGACCAGCCTGTCCCCTGACCACAGTCACACCTCCCGGAGGCCTTGTGAAGCCTCCCTGTCCTAGGGCAGCCATTTTCCATTTTACTAGAACAAGAGAAAGCAGTTTTAGAAACAGGAGACAAAGTGCCTGATTGTTTTTAAGGCGAACTAAGACCTTGAAGACATTCTGCCTTCAGGAGGGCCACCTGGGTCTTTCTCTTGGGTCCCCAGAGAGGTGTTTTCCCTCTGCTGCCCAGAGTGCCACTTGGCAGGCCTTGTGCTGCTTTGTGGGGCCTTCTCTGCCTCCACGAAGCTCAGTGGCTCCCACCCAAAACTTCTGGCCCCAAAACCTCTGATTTTCCTCTCAGGGACCCCATGTTGTGGAAGGTTGTGGCCAGCACGCTGGGCCTCCTTTTAATTGTTGGTGGCCATGGGAGCATTCCTTCTCTTGGGAACTGAGGGGTGTCTCTGAATCTGTGTCCAGTGGCTCTGATTACGCCATTTGATCAACCAGTCACAGTCCAGAAGCCCTGATGATGTCATCAAGGGCCAATCAGCTTCTGAGCATTCCACAGGACCAGTCATTGTCCTCCCAGAGGCCTTTGGGGTCTCCTACCACCCCCCACCCCGCCCCACCAGCCGCCACGACAGGGGACCCCAGATTGGGAACTTGTACGTTAGCCCAGAGCAATGGATACAGCAGCGTTTCTCTATTTCTGCGCACGCTGTTTGAGACAGAACGGCCTCAGGTCCCTGCAGGGAGAATATTGCAGCCATTCCTAAGGATTGGTCAGTGGCTTCTTGGCCAGCACCCTGAACTTGGGGCAGCTATGACTAAAAGAATGGCAAAAGTCTGCCTGCAGCTGCCTCTTCAGACCATGGAGACTTCCCTCTCAAAACACCTGAGGACAGTCTCCGAAGGGTTCTCCGCCCCCCTTGCCACGCATTAGGGACCAGACTTTGGTTTCTGTGGAATTTCCCTGAGCCTCCAAGCTATCTGCCCCTGCAGTAGGCAGTCTTCAAGGTTTGGGGCTGCATGGGGCTGTGGGGGCCTGGCTTCCGTGCGAGAGAACCGACATCTGATGGTGAGGAAACCACTCCCTGGCCAGCCTTCAGCCAGCTCACGGCCCCTCTTCAGGGTGTCGGACCCCTCACCAACCCTGAACAGGGGTGCTGGGGTCCCCTCTGCTGGGTACAGCCCTGGAAGGAAACTCGGGGGCTGCGGGGGAGCGGGATACACGCTTGCTGTCGGAAGCCCCTCTTCTTGTCGGCGGGTTTCAGACAGCGCCTCCCTTGTATAGAGCTCCTTTCTCTGTAACGTCTGGGTTTTGCCCTTCAGTAGTTGTATAGCTTACGTACCGGGATTCGTATTATTTTTCCTTGTTTTGTACAAGCTCTGCACAGTAACCCTCAGGCACCACAGGGCCGAAGTCTCTTCCTTTATCGGCCTTTGTATTCATGAACGTATTTAAAATGCACACAGGGTGACTGCTTTCTCCTTAGTCCATTGTGGAAAAATCTCCCTTTCCAGAGATTTGATAAATACCCATTCCCACTTTCTTTCTGGTTTTTCTTTAATTTGCTTTTCAAAAACGTGGCGCTCTGCAGAATATTGCGAGCGGGTGTATTTGTAGGTGCAGAACAGTTTATCGGGTTTTCAAAAAGGAAACGAAGGTAAAATGCACATGACAGGGAAACAGATCTGGAAATAAAACTATATATAGCTCTTTCGTAATGATTATTTTTGCTTTTTAAAAAAATTGAGAGAGAACGAGCTTGTGGAGGGAGAGAGATAAGTAGACTGCATGCTGAGCACAGAGCCCAACATGAGGCCTGATTTCATGAGATCAGAGCCCAAGCCAATCTCAAGAGTCAAATGCTCAACGGACTGAGCCATCCAGGTGTCCCTGTCCCTGAAAAAATAAAGGTGTCCCTTTATTTTTTCAGTTGCTTTTTCAGTTCCCCCACAGTAACACAGAGACATGGTCATGTTTTTACGTGAAAGGACAGTGTGTGTCCAGCCATCCCGTGAGATGGTCTTTTGACTTTGGGGTGCTGCATCCCTTGCTGGGTCTCAGCCCCCATGTGTGCTCTGACCCGCACAGATCCCGGAGCTGAAGCAGGACATCGGCATCCCCGACTACTGCTGCCTGGGCGACGGGGAGGAGGAAGAGATAACCATTAATGCCTGGTTTGGTCCCCAGGGAACGGTGTCCCCCCTTCATCAGGACCCTCAGCAGAACTTCCTGGTCCAGGTGGGAGTCACTCCGGAGTGGTGGCCTTGGGTCTCCCCCAGCCCAGCCCCGCGTGGCCTGGCCCCGTTACCTGTGTTTAAACACAGGAAAGGGGTGTGGACAAAAATGGAAACAGAGAGATGGTACCAGGCCCCCGGTGGGGCCCTCCCTCCCTCAGAACCTCAGATGTGGTTCTGAGACCAGCATCTCCTGGGATTGGGCAGCGCAGGGCCAGGGAGCCCTATCGGGCTGGAGCGAGTGCCCTCGTGCTGCCTGTCCTCGGCCTTCTCTCCCACCTGCCGTCCACCCGGAGCTGGCTGGTTTCCCCTGCCAGTGCCTCTCCCCAGATGAGGCACAGCCTCTCTGCCCTTGGATGGTGTGTTTACAAGGGGCGGGGCACCTGTTGTAAAATCACCTTTACTGTAGGCAAAGAGGTTTAACAGATGAGAACATTTTTCCAGCCCAGAGGCACTAGGTGGGCTAAGAGCTGGGGCCTTGGAGCCGCCCCTTGCCCTCAACACCAGCCCTGTCACGTAACAGCTTGGTGACCTTGGGCCGCTCACTAGTCTCTCTGGTTATTGATCATAATATATTTGGAGGCTAAACTTACATCTGGCCTGGAACAGGGGGCAGGGATGGGGCAGTTTGGACGCAGGGAGCAGCACATGGAAAAGCGTGGAGAGGTGCAGGAGGCTGGTGGGTTCAGGGCCCTATGGTCGGTGGGGGGGGGGGGGGCAGGCAGCCATGGCCCTAGAGGCAGCAGCGGAGTGACCAGTGACTGTCGCCCCAGGTAATTGGCAGGAAGTACATCCGGCTGTATTCCCCGCAGGAGTCGGAGGCTTTATACCCGCATGAGACGCACCTTCTTCATAACACGAGCCAGGTGGGTGCTCTGGGGCCCCACGGGTGTCACTGCAGCTCCTCCCCCACCCCCCTCTGTCCTTGGAGACCAGGCAGGTGACCGCTCAGGTTTTCTTTAGGTTGACGTGGAGAAGCCCGACCTGGAGAAGTTCCCCAAGTTTGCTGAGGCCCCGTTCCTGTCCTGTGTCCTGTCTCCCGGAGAGGTCCTGTTTATCCCCGTTCAGTACTGGCATTACGTGCGCGCTCTGGACTTAAGCTTCTCGGTCAGCTTCTGGTGGTCATAGCCAGGGAGCGAGGGTCTGAGACACATTCCCTCCTGCATCCCCGGCCCAGCGCCGGGTCCCGGCATCTAGAGACGAGCCCTGTGCCAGACTCTGCTGGAGACCAGGCTGGGCGCTTGGCGGACATGGGGCAAATGTGCAGCTCCTGGCCTAGAGTGTGCAGTAGAGGCTGGTGGGCGAGACCCCAGGAGGACATTCTAGGCCGACATCCCGCCTGGTGACCCTGGGCATTGTGTGGCCCGATGTGCTAGGGACACGGGCCGGCTGTGTGTGTGGCGGTAGGAGGTGGGCTCTGAGGTTGGCTGCGTGGACGCAGACCCGGCCCCTTGGCTTCCCTGCTGTGGAAGAATTGGGATACCTCACCATGTGCACGTCCCCACATGGAAAAGAGGGCAGCTCAAGTAGCCACCATGGACAGTTGGAGAGGTGGTGTGGAGAGAGCCCTGGCAGGTCCCCCAGTATTAGCTGCTGTCTGATCTTAATAATTACTGTGATCACCACTGAGTTGTTTGTCATGCCTGGCTTCACAGGACAGCCCCAACCCGCAGACTCTAGAGGTGGCGCTGGGCACGGGAGGGACCCTCTTAGCTTGCTCAGCTCAGCCCTGATGGCAGCAGGGAGTCCAGGGAGGTTTCCATTGTCGGCCTGATGGACGGCTGTGGCCATCTCCCAGCCTGTATTTTCAGCTGCACCCCCTCCCAGCTGCCAGTCCCTGTGTCATGAAACCGCTCTGGGCGGCACCCAGAAGCCTCCCTCCTGTCCCTTGAGCTTATTCATCCCCCCTCTTGCAGAGAGAGCTTTCTACCCAGGGGGGCTGGTGGCCCTGAAGGTCACCTCCAGGTCTCCAAAGCCCCAGGGAAGATTCTGGCAGGCTGGGAACCAGTGAGGTGTGAGTCCTGCATTTGGGGGCCTGGCTAGCACACGGGCCCCTGGGGAACTGAGAGCAGGGATGGGGAGGCACCGGTGGGCGGCTGGAACTTGAGTTGCTCATGGCAGGCCAGGGTCTTTGAGCTTTATCGCACATGGCTTGGGGCTCCAGAGTTTGGAGCAGGGGGCCCGTTGGTGTGCACATGCAGCAGGCGGCCTGTTGTCAGGGGGAGCCTGACACCTGCGGGGAGACTGTGGAGCTACAGAGTGAGGTCAGGGAGCGGCAGGGGCATGGGGGACGGCGGCAAAGGCCAGCTCTTTGGGAAGCGAAACAGAGGGCTCTGCAGAGACTGCTTGTTCCCCTGTTGGGTGTTATTAATCGTTTTTTTGCCTAATTTTTTAGATTAAGAAGTTATACCAAATATTTATGCCACTGAAGGTAGCATGGCATAAGGCAGGAATGTCACTGCGTCTGTCACCCTGGCCATTCGGGAGGAATGGGCCATAATTTGGGGGCCTGCCTGTGTCACGCACAGGCTCCCCAACTCGAGGACGGCTGTGTGGCTCCAGCCTCCATGATCTGTCTCTCCCACTGGCAGCCCCACTCCTGCTCCGAGTTGCCATTTTCATCTGTAATGTAGCGCTCCTGAAGTTAGGGACGAGAGGACACGGGCATTAAAACGTGACACAAAGGCCTGGCCGCCACCAGCAAGTGTTCCTTGCCAGGTGCGAAGACAGCAAAAGCCGAGATCTGCATGTGCCCTTTGGGCTGGGCTGCAAGGCTACCAGCAAAAAGCTGGAGGGCTAGCTTCAGCTCGGCAGGGCGTGGACTCAAGTCCGCCTGGAAGATGAGCACCTGCCAGCCGTTTGCCGAGCCGAGGAGGGGTGAGCACAGCGCAGCCATCCCCCACCCACCGGAGCTGCAGAGGCCTCCTGGGGCCCGGTCCGACGTAAGCATACATGGCCTCAAGCCGGATGTGGCCCTGCCCTAGTGTCTGGAGAGAAGGGACAGTGCAGTAAGGTACAGATCATGGTGAGGGCTGTGAAGAGACTGGGATTGGGAGTGGGGGACCAGGGACGGGACTTAGCAGAGAGGATATTTGCCAGAATGACCCGGAGGCCAGAATTGGCCACGAGGCTTGAGGAGGAGCAGCAGGTGCAACAGCCCTGGGGCAGGAAGGCTCTGATGCTGGGGCAGAGGAAGGAGCCCCTGCAGCTGGAGCACAGGGAGCTGGGGAGACGAGAAGGGGCCAGACTGTGCCAGCAGGGGGAGGGACAAGGGTGCGGAGCCAGGGAGATGGGTGTGTGAGCTGCTGTGAGAAGGGTAGGAAGGACAAGCCTGGAAAGTGGAACATCTTTGAGTGTCACCTGCCCATCGGTAGTTCTCAGAGTGTTGGCAGGGAGCAGAGGTAGGAAGGACAGGCTGGGCAGGGAGGCGGGTAATGGCCCAATCCCCAAAGCCTTGAGTACCAGACAGAGTTTTCAGAATTGTGTGTGAGGTTTTGTCAGGTCCTGTCAGGAAGTCCTCAGGAAGTTCACGTGGCAGTCAGCACAAGGAGACTGAAAGCGGGGTGGGGGGAGGGGGTCCCCAGGGACCAGCTGCTGAGAGTTTTTGGAGTCACAGCTAGGACTCACCTTGACCTGTGTGGTAAGACCCTGCCCCTCCTCAATGGCCAGACCACCTGGCCAGTCAGGCAGGAAGTGGGCTGTGGGAACCCCCGGGGCCCTGCCAACCCCCCAGCTCCAAGGTCCAGCCCTTCACCAGTTTTCCTGCCTTGTCACCTTTGCAGGCTTCGTTGTACGCTTCCAAAAAAGCCCTCCTTCGGTTAAGCCGGTGGGGATGCTTTCCATCACCTGCTGGACACTGCTAACCATGGGTGGAGGCCACCCATCCAGTTGGTGCCAAGTCCATTCCCCTTTTGCCTGGTAAGAGCATCTCATCATCTTTGGGAGGGAACTGGCCCCGTGGCAAGGCCCGATTTGCCAACGCCAACTGGACCGTCGTGTCCCCACCTCCGTGAGTAGCCAGAGCGGAGCTGTGACCATGAGGGTGTTTGCTGGGGCAGGCGAGTCAGTCAGTGACATGTGCCCTCTTCCTCCCGACACTGGGCACTGGTGTGTGAGGCCTGGAAGGATGACTTAGAGTGGCTAGATTTCCGGGAGACTGTGAGCATGAGCCCCATTCAGTGAAAATACAGCAGAGGCAGCGGTGTGGATGCCTGGTGACCTCACCGGACTCACCAGCTCAAGCCCCCTGCAGGGCCCCATCCAGCCAAGTCCGTCCTCGTTTTAGCCAGACTGGGTCAGGATGACTGACATCCGGGTGGAAGACACAGAGGGGAGTCAAGTATGGCAGGTGTGCTGAGCAGGGACGTGCAGGGAAATGGGGACCAAGGGCTGGAAGCTCTGACGAGATCCAGACAGAGAGTGGCCGGGGAGCAGGCCAGTGACGGTGAGCAGGAAGGTGCACAGGCTGAGGGCACGGTGCATGCAGAGGCTCAGCGGCCAGGAACAGAGGGCGCTTTGAGAACACAAGGAAACGCCATGTGGGGAAAAGCAGGCCAGGGAAGCAGGAAGGTGGGTCTCGGGTAGGTGCACCATGCTGACTGGGGGTGCGGGCAGATGGCCACAGTGGAAGAGCCTGGAGCCGGTGGGCCGGCTGCAGCCAGGACGGAGTTGGCAGAGGGGGAGGAGGCGGGGGGCCTGGATGGATTTTGGTAGCTGGTTCCTTGCAGGAGAGCCAGGGAGGAGGAGGTGGCTAGGCCGAGGGGACGCCTGATGGAGGGGCTGCCATCACCAGGCAGAGGTGGAGGGACCCAGTGAGGAGAGCAGCTTCCTGCCCGCCAGGCAAGCTGCATCTTGGGCCAGAGGAGGGTCCAGACTGTGGGGAGCTGGGGAGGGCCAAGCTGACCAGTGTTGGTGGGACAGGTGACCCAAGCGGGAGGCTGAGGCAGAGCTGCCTAGCGGGTGTTGCATGGGAGGACCTCTGCCAGCTTCCCCAGCTGGGACCCAAGCCAAAGGGTTCCCCGTTACCCGGGAGCCCAGGAAAGGACCGGCCGCCTAGGGGACACGCGACCACAGACTAAGGCTGCAGCGGGGACTCCTTAGTAACTTTTATTCCAAACCTGCTCACAAATGAACACAAAGCAGACATTCACATGCAACGTGAAACACTGATACTTGTCTCCCAAACCAAGCTCGTCCTCTGTCCCCGAGGGCAGCGAGCCCTGGGCGTGTGCCAGCTAGTGCTGTCTGGACCGTGAGGACCTCTTGTTTGCCCTGGAGGTACCAGCCTCCCGCTCCTTCTCAGGGTTGAAGACTTCTGCACACAGAAAAAGCCAGAAGGCACTGTGAGTGGCAGCACCAGGCACCCACATGGCAGCAGCTCAAGGCCACAGCTACGTGTCACCCCTCCCTGCAGATACCCCCGATGCTGCAGCCAGGAAGGGGAGGTGTCACCTCTCATCCCAGGACAGCTACTGGGGTAGGGGGTCCTGTCTAGACCAGACCCACCCATCCCTGGGAGTTCTCCTGGGTTCTGCAGGAGCCCCTACAGCGCGTGGGTTCGGGTCCTGCGCTCACAGACCTGCACACACGGAGCCCTCGCCTGAGTGCTCCCTGTCTGCACGTGTCCCCAGTCCTGGCACCCAGCCCCTCCCAAAGGCCGGGGCCCAGCCCCCTAGCACCCCGGGGACATGAACCTGGTATCTCGTGGGGCCAGTAGTCATTGCAGTGGGGGCAGCGTGGCTCGGAGCTGGCCTGGAAATACTTGGCCACGCAAGGTAAGTGCATCCTGATCCCACACGTCTCGCAGCTTTGACCCTGAAACCAGAAGGGGTGGCAGTGGGGCCTCGTGCACACCCCCATGCTCACAAACCTGCAAATGGCAAGAGGAACATACAGCAGGCTCCATAGCTTTGTCTTCCAGGCCGGAGATGAATAAGGATAATCCCAAAGCCCTCAGCACAAGGGCTTGTAGGAACTGTTACTAAAGCATTCTGAGAAGCAAATGTAGGTGGAGGATGCTATAACGGTGGGCACTTGGGTGGCTCAGTCAGTTAAGTGTCTGCCTTTGGCTCAGGGTCCTGGGATCAAGACCCAAGTCAGGTCCCTGCTCACTGGGAAGCCTGCTTCTCACTCTCCCTGTGCCCCTCCCCACTCCTCCACCCACTCTCTCAAATACAAATCTTGAAACTCAAACGAGCTCGGTGGCGGCAGGCCAGGCCACACCAGAAATTCGGGTTCCCAGAGCGTGTGTGCAGGGGCTGAACACACAGCTTTGGTCCAGAAGGCCATTTGGCAACATGGACCAAAGGCTTTAAGAAAAATGTGTCTGCCATGCCAGAAATTTCCCAGACGTGCAGCCAGCCCAGAGAAATAATCCCAGGTGCCCAAGGGCACCTGTGCTGAGAGGCTCATCTGGCGATGGAGGAAAGGGAAGAGTCAGAGGAGGAACCCCAAGAGTCCGGTGCCGGCCCACCCACAAGGAAGCCCTGGCAAGTGGGGTGCACAGAACACAACAGCGGTGGTCCCCATAGCCAGACACTCCCATGCTGGCATGAGGACGACACGGGTGACACACCACCTCTGAGCCCTGGCCTAGAGCCAAGGGACCGGCAGGGAGGCAGGCCCACGCGTGGTGGTCCTCAGATGCTGTAGCAGGGAGGCCCTTCGCCAGAGCCCTCTCTGTTGGCAAGGTACCTGGATGAGGAGGCTGTGACAGATGTTGCAGATCTTCACGGCATCAGGGTATGTCTCCCGGATGTACTGCCCCATCTCCAGGATGGCCCGGCTGTGCAGTGTGAACTCTCCTTCCTTCTGCAGGACAGACGGTGCGGCAATGGTTCAGCCCCTCGCCCGCCCTCATGTGGCCCATTTACACCAGCCCCTCGGCAGAGCCACAAGCCAGGAAAGCCTAGGCCAAGACCGAAAAGGGAGCCGAGGTGAGGCTCCCCGCGGCTCTGCCTCAGCACCTCACTTGTGCCACACAAGCATGAACGAGGGTGTGTGCCAACAGCCCCAGAGCGAGGCTGGCCTGGTCCCTCTACGGGGAAGCAGTCTCCCCACGGGGCACTCCCATGCCCCCCTCCTCCTCCCCTGCACCCCCTTTGGCTCCAGCATCAATTGTGTTTCCTTGGAGCTGTATCTCGACCTCAGCAAGCTCCCTCCCCAGTCACTGGCTCCTCCCCAGACTGAGGGCCCCAGGCAACAGTGCCAGGCCTGGGTCTGCTCTTGTGTCCCCAGGCCTAGCGGAGATCTCAGCACTTGGCAGTGCCGTGATGAACCTCCCAGGGAAGGTGAAGTCACCTTGCACTGAGACCACAAAAGAATGCCTGAAGCCCTAGTGAACAGGTTCAAGTTCACAATTAGCCCCAGCCATGTTTGCTAAACATCAACTGTGCCTGGTGCTTATCGTTCATGACCCTACTTGTCCTGTGGGGCCCTGTCACAGGGAGTGTCGGCAAGGTGCCCTAACCCCCAAAGACCCAACCTCACAAGACCTCCCAGGCCTCGTAGCTATCCTTGGAGCAGCGCGGTGACCCCTGAGGCACAGAGGTGTGGCCATCAGCCCGGGTGCCTCCCCCAGCCACCTGCCCTCCGGCTGCTGCCACCGGGACATAATCCTGTCTGTCCCCTGGATATGCGTGACAAAGTACAGGGCAAAGCGGGTGGCTGGAGTGGGGGGCTCTGTGGGGCAGACCAGCAGGGGACTGCAGTGTTTCTCTGTGGAGATCCATTATTTTCTCACCTTCCCATGAGGAGCAGGCACGTCTTGTCTATTTGGGGGTAAGTTTTAAGTACGTCCCGTGCCAGAGGCACATCCCCTCCCAGCCTAGCCCTGCCCCCAGCTGCACTACTGACATCACCCAGGCCACAGGGCCGCGGCGCGTTTGGTTCAGCACCAGAGGGCAGCAGGTGGCCCTGAGCACTGCTGGTCACACTGCGGGGATGCTCCACCCTGCGGGAGCAAGGACGCATACCACATGTCTGGTGTCCAGAAGCAAGCTCGCCCTGGAAGGGAAGTGGCACAGCAGCCCCCAGCCAGGGCTCTGACCATTGAGTGAGGAAGCGGAGGGCTGATCCGAGCACACCAAGTGCAGACACACATACCCAGGGGCATGGCTGAGGTCAGTGGCCGCTATGGGGCTGCCTTTTGTGGGAAAAGCCCAGAAACCTCTGCTCTGTTCTGGTCAGCAGCAGCTGCCCTAGGGTCTAGAAACCGGAACTGATGTTCGTGGCTCTCCCCAGCACCTCTAGCCCCTGCTGCCGTCTAAGCAAAAAGCCGTGAATCCTCTTAGCGCTGACCTAGCAAGCAGGAGCCCAGTACCGGGCACTGGATATCGGCCACCCTATTCCCGCCTGGAAGGGGACAGGACTCCTCCCCGCTCACAAAAGGGGAGGCCCCAGCTGGCTAGGAACCAGACCCAGGTCCAACGCCAGAACCGTGCCCTCGTGCCCTGTGCCCAACACCCACATCTGTGGACCAGGGCCCCAAGCCTGGGTGTGCTCCCTGCTCTGCGTCCAGCCACAGTGCCCTGGGCACCTCACAGGAGTGAGCAGGAGGCCCCAAACCCTTCCCATAGGGTCGCGGTGAGTGTTAAGACAGACGAGGGACCCAGTGGGGCCCAGCTTAATGGACAACTGATACAGTATGATCTGGGAGGAAAATCTGACCTCTGTTCTAAAAAGTGAGCCGAGCCAGGGAACAACCAGACACCCTACCTCGATCAGCCATTTGTTCTGTACGAACTTCTGCAGCACCTGCTCTGCCTCCTTCTTCCTCATCTTCTTGCCTTTAAGCTGGTCAACCAGGTTCAAAATATTTGTGGAAGACGCAAAGCCCGTTTCTGAGTCAATAATCAGTTCCAACTGGAAGAACAGGACAACGTTCATCCGTCAAATCAGCAAAAACAGTGTTTGACCAAGAAGCCAGATCCCAGCAGGGGGAGTAGGGGGCAGTGAAACTGCTCCCAACTGCGGGCAGAACTGGGCCCCAGGACGCTCCTCCAGGAAGCGGAAGCCATAACCACAGCCAGTCCTTTTGATTCGGCACTCAGCCTGCAACATCACACCAAATGAGTGACCTTGATGCCTCAGAATCAAGACTCTTCTCTTGCTCCCTACCTCCCTGAAGGGAGAGAAGCTGAGGAACGAATGAATGGGCGCAGCACCCTCCTGCACACACATGGGCAGGACTTCGGGGGTGGGGGGCCAGCTGAAGGCAGATAGGACAACACAGCCAGGGTGGGCCAGGAAGCAGGCGTGCTTGGGAGCTAGCAGTCCCCAGAGGCTAAGAAAGGAATGACTCTAGGACTAGTCACCAGAGCCCTGATTTGCCAGATCTGGGTGAGACCACAATGTCTCCACTGTCTTTACCTCCCGGTTGTTAGAAGGTGCACCCAGGGCTAAGAACCACTGTGGTGGCCATCTAGTGCTCAGCTGGGTGAGTGACAGGAGGGCGGAGTCAACACGGTGATGCTGGGGAAGCAGATGGGCACCTTTCAGACGTGCCCTGGGAAAGGGACTGTTGGGGCACCTTGTTAAAATGCAGGCCCAGATTCAATAGGCTGAGGCCAGAGTACTGGGATGTGGCCTTTCTAGCAAGCTCTCTGGTGCTGCTGCTGCTGCAGGCCTGGACTGTGGTGTAAGCACTGGGCAGTAACATTTGTTGACCCTGTCGCACGCCTGGAGGCCTGGTGCACAGCCAGTCCCAGTTCAAACCTAGACAGGCGCTTCCTTTCCGGACAGCCATGGCACCTTCCCGTCCTCACTGGGCAGTGTGGTGAGCTGCTCAGGGACCCCCTGCGTGTGGCCGCCTGTGGCAGCAGTGGTGACCCTCCAAGATCATTTCCACTTCTGACGCTGGGAGACAGCAGGTTCCCCATAAGAAGCCCAGCTCGTAAACAGAAGCTACTGTACTTACGGCCTTTCTGAACAGATCCAGCTCATTCTCTGCAAAATCTGAGGCCATTTTGGAAACAGACGTTGTCGCCAGATTCACCTACAAAAAAGGTCAGCATGGCAGTCAGGCTACACCCCGTGCTGGTCCCTGAGCATTGGTGTCCAGGTGCTGCCGGCCACAGAGCTGGATCTGTGACGAGTCCTATGTCACAGACCTCAACCTAGCTCAGTCAGCACATCTGAAACTCAGGGATTCTTAGAACTCTGAAGGTTGTGTACTGTCTTCCAAACCTAGCTGCATTTGGGGAACTTGTCTGCACACCAAATGTAGCTTCATGTGCAAAAGGCACTGAGAAGTCCAGCATAAACCACTGATTGATCCAATCCAGCATATCCAGTTATTTGACACCACAACCCTTTTGTCCTGGAAGAGTCGGAGAGTCCCTGGCCAGTGCGCCTCCCTGGGTGGGCTTGGTGCTGGGAGCATGGTCTCCTTAGATGGGCCTGCAGTGGTGCCCTGGCCCAGGCTAGGGGCCTCTTTTGCTCCACCCGTTTTCTCCCCTTGCTCCCTGGCCAGAAGGGACACGAGCCACACAGGAGGCCTCTCAATCCCAGCTCCCCACACATTTTTCTCACAGCATCCATGTCTTATTCCACTTGAAAAACCACTTTGTTCCCTTTGATCCTGGTACTGCACACATTTGAGGGGACTTCTTGTGTTGAGCTGACAATGAACAAAACCTGTCTCAGGCACTGGCTGTGTGTGCGGCAGTTAAGTGAGCACCGAGGTGACAGCCCCCGACCCTGATCATGGCACAGGGCACTGACAGCGGCGCCAGTGACTGGGGAGCAGGGCGGCCACGCTGGGCTGCGTCTGTGTCCCCCATGGCACGACTGCCAGGGCAGGGGCACCTCCACCTCCACCCACCGCAGTTCCATAAGGACGCCGCGAGAGGGCGCCAGCATGCACTCACCAGCGCATAAACGGGTCTCCCGTTGTCTTCTGTGGCTCCCTTCTTTATCTCAATATACAAGGACTCCAAGACACTGTTAATGTTGTTGATGAAGTCTTCTAGCTCCTCCATGGCGGCAGTACCTGGAGAGAAACGGGGTGGGGCGGTGGGCATCAAGAAAGTGGCTCTCATTCCATCCGCCTGAGCCCATGATGGGGACCAGTGACAGAGACAAGTGAAGGCCCAGCCCCCTTGGGTCAGTGCTAATTGTGTGGCTTCTTCCTCCAGTATTCAGACAGGGAAGGTGCTATGCACAGGAAGGCCCTCAAAATGGTGTCTGAGCCTGCCCAGCTCCTCCTGTCCTCACTGGAAGGCCCCACTTGCTACCCCCTGCCACCCACCATGCCCTCTCCACACGCCTCCCTACAAGGAGCCTGTCCATGCACGGTCTCACGCATGCTGGGTCTGTCTCTGTACCTTCTTCCCTTTATCTGCCATCCAGACACATACTGAACACTCCCATGCCGGCCTGCATGTTGGGTCCCGGGGCAGGGGTGAGGGGCAAGGGGGCAGCAGTGAAGACCAACAATGACCAAACCAAGGTAAGCACCAGCTCACAGTGGGCACAGCCCTGGGAGAGGCCCTGCTCCGGGGGCCTCCCAGTCATCAGTCCATCCTGCCAGCAGCCCTCCAAGGCAGGCACCAGTGTCCTCTGGCCTGGCTGTGAGGCCCAGATGCATGGGGCCGGGGGGGGGTCATGCGCCCACACTGCACCCCGGGGCAAAGTGAGCAGTGGGGAGCCCAGCAGCATGGCCAAAACCCAGGCTCTGACGTGTATGCTATCCTGCTTCCCTGCTGCCTGGGGCTGCACAAGAAAGCCCCCTCCACTGTCCTGGGGCCACAGTCCATAGACAAGGAGTACATACAGAACCCTGGGAGTGCTCACCATCCCTGTGCTGCAGGGGAGCGGGGAACAGAAGAGACCCAGGGGCCGGTGAGACTGCAGCAGGGGCAAAAGCCCTATGCACAGGGCCCGGTGGCGCTGGGGAGCCTTTCAGAGTCCAAAGCAGTCTTAGAATTACCCTTTTGTGTACTGTGATACTGTTAAATAAAAAGTATTTCTTACTGCTTTATTAAAATAATTTCAACAGGGGCGCCTGGGTGGCTCAGTTGGTTAAGCGACTGCCTTTGGCTCAGGTCATGATCCCAGAGACCCGGGATCAAGCCCCACTTCCTGCTCAGCGGGAAGCCTGCTTCTCCCTCTCTCACTCCCCCTGCTTGTGTTCCCTCTCTGGCTGTGTTTCTCTCTGTCAAATAAATAAATAAAATCTTTAAAAATAATAATAATTTCAACAGATTTATGAGAAGCCTGCATACAGACAGACAATATGATACCACTTATGTTAAAAATAACAGTAAAACTAATGAAATACTGCAGGAGAAAGGCCTGGAAGGATACCCACCAAGCTCACGGCTAAGGCAGCTTCTAAGAGGGAGACAGATGAAGGCGTCAGCCCAGGGCACTTAATCTGTGTTTGACTTCCTACAGAGGAAGAGATTTCCTTGTGTACCTAAGGATTGTTGAAGTTTAAAAAAAAAAAAAGACCCATCACACTGGCGGCAGTAAAGGTGACAGCCAAGTGGGCCATCCACGGGATAGCCGTGACACAGGCGGGGGTGGGGGGCAGGAAATCTAATGACAAAGACCAGGACAATCATACCAACATGGAAGTTACAGCAGGGATCAAATCTTCCTTTTTAAGTGAACTTCATTAAAAAAAAAAAAGTCCTTTAAATAAAAAGGAGTGATAAATAGGGGGTGCAGAGGCGTGGCACCGACGGCAAGGACAGTATGAGGACAGAATGTGGCCCCCGCTGCCGAGCGCCTGGGAGCACAGGGGGACCCAGGTGGTACTTCCTGCCCCGGCTCGAGCCCTTCTTTTCCGAAATGCCTCTCTCCTCACCCCCGTTTCTGCCTACTCGTCACAGAAGCCAACTCAAATTGCGCTTTCTTCCACGAAACGTTCTCTGCAGCCCCCAGCACACAGGGCCTTTGCCGTCCTTCCTCTTCCACAGTGACAGCCATGTGCCACCTGGGGGCCTGGGCTGGTGCAGGGAGGCCAAGAAGCTTCTGGGTGTGCAGGAAGCCCTTTCTGCCACAGCGCCCAACCCTGGGAATCCTGGGAAGCCAGCTGCAGGGCAGTGGGGCCTTCCGGAGCTGCCTCGCACTGCGGCAGGGGGGTGGGGGTGGGGGGGTGGATGGTGACAGGTCTCTTCGTGGGCAGGAGCCACTGCGTCCACCCAATGTGTGACACAATGGCAAGTCCCACCTCCCTCTGAAAGTGATAATGCATATTTTCCACTGAAAAGGCCACTCCTGGGTATGGTTCAGAAAAAGGTACTCTGTGGGCAGATCACACACACTCAGTACGACGGACTTTCCAGCTACCTTGTCTGCAGAGAGAGGAGCTAAGAGCTGCTCCGTGCCCTCCCCTCTCCCACCCCTCCAGCGTGCTGTCCACTCTCATTTTTCAGAAACATACCTGTTTTCACTGAACAAAAATTACCCCAAAAGGCCAAGAAAAATAAATAACCAAAAACAAAAACCCCACTTCCTACTGCTTCCTACTGCTGTCCTTGCAGGACCCGGCCACCTGCTCAAGCACGCACGTTCTCTGACTACACGGCTTCCTATGTCAAGGGCATGTCCGCACCCCTACCTGTTTCTCATGCCCTGGGCCACACTATCTCCTTCTTAACGGAGACAATATACTTCTCCTTGTGTTCAGGAACACCCCCCACCTGACTTGAATTTTGGGGGCAATAGCATGAAGCCGTGGGGCCAGGCCAGTCTCACCCCGCCTTTCTGGGGGATCCCAGGTGAGTCTTGCCCTTCCTTTCATCCCTGAAGACCACCCACTGCCTCACGAGTCCAGAACACATCCTTCTGACCCTCTCTCTAGCACAACCCTTCGCTCCAACCCCCCAGCCTCCACTCCCCCGAGTCCTGGACACATCCCCTCCCGGGCATGGACCGGACCAGACCAGCCAAGGGGAGGTTCTCGTGCCCCGGTCTCCTGCAGCTCCCAAGCACCGCCTTGGGATCACTTGGCTGCTCCATTTACTAGAGTGGCCGCCCCACTCCTGGGGTCATCTGAGAACCTTTGACTGCTGATAGCCATTTCCATCTCTAACCAGATCTTGAGCTTATTGTTTTGTTGTTGTTTTTAATTGTCTTTCTCCTACATGTGTGATTTGGGGAGGAAAATAATTCCAGGTACCCATATCCAGAGAACTGGAAGGCAGGGAGCTGACGGGAGCAGGTCTGAGGAGGAGTGGGCCCAGACCCCGTGCCCAGCCTCTCAGACAGACACGCCCAGTCTGGGAAGGGACAACAGGGGAGTCGAGGCGGTTCCAGTTGGGACCCCAGGAGGTGGGAAGATGGGAAGATGGCTTTGGCCAGAAGGTCATCCTGTGTCCTGGTGCCCTCTGGGTCCTGCCCATTCCCTAGCCTGGCCCCTGGCCGTCAACCAGTCCTATGTGTCCCTGTCCCCAATGCCCTTCCAACATGGTTCTTTTAAAGTCGTCCAGAACTGGGGTCACTTGCTTGCTACCAAGCTCCCCGACAGACCCGTCAGCGGACCAGTGCTTCCGGACCTCCAGTCTTCTAAGGCTGCCCCACATCCTGCCCTGCTCTGGATGCCCCGGTGGAGAAGCTCCAGTCGGCAGATCCGTACAAACACGCTGGGCCAGAGGGGGATCGAAGGATCCCTTGGGCCCCAATATCCCGTATGTTCACGGTCATGATGAAGTATGTGAGATAAAAGGCTGAACCACACACTTCAGAGGCAATTACTTCCAGTCTTAGTCCTGCCATGTTGACGACTTAAGAGAATTAATAACATCACTCCTCCCTTCGGAATCCAAAACCCACTGAGAAAGAAAACAGGCTTCAGCTAAGTATTGAAGTTACCAGATTTTGTGCAGTTTGAGCTGGATCAGAGGCTGTGTCCCTCAAAACCACGGACCCGCAGTCAGCACCAGCTCTAAGAAGTAACAAGCAACGGGTGCTGGGTGGCTCAGTCGGTTAAGCCACTGCCTTCAACTCAGGTCATGATCCCAGGTCCTGGGATTGAGCCCCGCATCAGGCTCCCTGCTCAGCGGAGAGCCTGCTTCTCCCTCTGAGCCCTCTACCTGCCGCTTGCCTACTTGTGCTGTTTAGCTCTCTGTCAAATAATAAAATATTAGAAGAAGAAAGAGAAGGAGAAAGGAGGAGAGAGGAGGAGGGAGGAAAGAGGGAGAAAGGAGGAAGGAAGGAGGAAGGAAGAGGAGGGAGGGAGGAGTGAGGAAGAGGAGGAGGAGGAAGGGAGGAGGAAGAAAGAAGAAAGAAGTAGTGATAAGCAAGACCCTGGTCCCACCACCACTGTCTCTTCTCAGAGAGCAGGAAACCCCCGAACTAGGGCACACGACCCCGTGTCCGAAGCAAGCAGAGGTCTATGGGTTTTAGGAGATCCCTGGGTCCTCTCTCCTTGGGAGCAGGGTGTCCCCGGGCCTGCCTTGTGGGCTGGGGCAAAGTCGTTGCAGACGAGCTACCAACAGCTGTGGCCGTAATTCACGTCCTCACTACCAGAGATCGTGAGTCATGAATATCATCTTGATACACAAGAGGCTTGGGGAGAATCCCCATCACTTAGCAGGGGCCCCCAGGCCTGCCTGGGCCCACAGCCCGAGCCTGGCACATGCAGCCCCGGGGCCTCAGCAGAGCGAGCATTCCCTGGGAAAACACACCCTGCCATGTGGGGGGCCGAAAGGCCAAGGCCCAGGAGAGGAAAGAACAGCTCTTTCTTTAGCAGGGAATGCCCTTCCAATGGGACAACTACAGAAAGGGCAGTCAGGGCGGTCGGGAGCTGGGGCGGCACCACACTAAGGGGGACAGTGTGCCTCTGATAAGCAGGGCTGCTTCATTTTGAGAGACTGCTTTTTCTGGCCACTTCTGTATATATTCTCTCCTTTTCTATTAAAAGTCAATTTTGAACCAACGAGCCTCTTCTTGCTAGTCAGGGTCCCTGCTTCCCCGCAGGCTACTTGAAACGGGGGCTTGCCCACACTTGGGCAGTGGGCGTTCAGGAAACCAGCTGCCCGGACTTCTGAGCAACAGATAGTTCTGCTCCAAACCAGGCAACTATAGATAGAACATGCTATTTTTAGGCAGAGGAAATAACAGCAAAAAATAAGACCCCTCAAGGGACTAAACCACTTGTGGGCCAACTTGCCCTGTGGCAGGCCCCTCCTCGGATGGGACCTGCCGGACGGCCCACCTGAGTGAGGTGCTGGGGAGGGGGCGGGCCAGGCTCTGGATCGGAGCCGGGAGCTGGGGCACACCGGGCCGAGGGAGGGGGCCCCGGGCTGGGAGAGGCTGGCAGGCAGGGACATGGCACTGCAGAGGCTGTGTAAGGGGTCACAGTTCAGCCTGCAACCTTCCCATCAATTGCCTGGGGAAAGGGCTCTCTAGACATTCAGCTACATGAGAGAAAGACAGGAATGAACAACGATGCCACTTCCAAAGCCCGGCCAGTGAATGGCCCGGAAGAGCGGGGAGGGAGGGAGAGAGCGATCTTTCATGTGGCACGTACACTCGAGAAGTAATTCTCTGCATCTGTGCGGGAGCTCACCGTGCACCCCACTTCCACCCCCTCGAAATCTCAGCAGGGCATCGTGAACAACCGCGGAGGGTGAGCCAGGGTACGGCACGGTCTGGGCACTTCCAGAGAGGGCACCATGAGTCCCAGAGCCTAGGGGCTGACCCAAAGTCACAGGGCCAGCAAGTGACTAAGTACAGGCTGGAAATCCAATGTCTGACCTTCGGTTTTTAGTGCGGTGACAAAAGGACTTGAGCATTTACTAAAACAGAAAAGTTTTGCAGAGATATGCAACAATGTCTTGAGAATTACTTCAAAATAACATGGGTTAAGTAGGCAGGAGACATGCAGATAAAAACAATTTAGTCATGAGTTGCCATTTTAGCTGGGCGAAGGGCCTCACTGTATTATTCTACTTTTCTGTTTGACTTTTCCCATTTAGGGGTAAAAAAAAGTATCTCGATCTCACCAACAATGTGACCTGACACCCTCAACACCGGGTTTCTGAATCCAAAAAGAGAAAAATGGCAGTGCCCCGTGACAAGGTAGGTGAGCTCGGACCCCTGCTGGGGGGAGTGGGGGGCAGGGGGAGCAGAAATAGGCTTTGAATAACGGACTCTTCTTAAATCTGTTGCTTAGCTGTTTCCAAGTACATAGAGTTTGGGGTTTTTTTTTTAATCTAACTTTAGTTAGAAAGTCTGCTCTTTGGCCCTTCCTTCATACATAAGACTGCTTTCACACTGCTTGGCACAGTGTCTGCATCCTGGCCACAAGCACCAAGGGCCCTAAGACCTAGAACGACACTGCCAGGCTGGTGTCGGGTCACACGCCTACCGTCTCTGCGTGTGCAGTAAACCCACCACCCATCGGCCAGGTCCCTCGCCAGAGCTCTGTGGGTCAATGCTCCGGTCGGCAACTGAGCAGTGCTCCCTCTCTGTTACAAAGGTGCCGGGGCAGGCGGCATCCTGAATCACAATGTGAGTCACCACAGAAGCCTAAGCCACTTTCAAAAGAACTTGGCTGTCGATGCTATTCACATGTGTTTCACCGCATCTCAGCCTCTGAACACAGGTGGGCCATTTACCATGGAGAGGAGAGGCAGTCCCCACTCCCACCCCGCCCAGTCCCCCCAGGGGCCCTCCAGGAGCAGATGAGGGGGCTTTGCAGGGGCTGACTGCCCACCTGCTAGAAGCAAAGCTGAGCCAAGCTTGCCAGTCCGGACAGAACCGGATGCCCACAGAGGCCAGGCAGAAGCCCAGACGGGGACAAGAGTGGAGGACATGTGGAGGACACGTGTCCCACTGAGAGCAGCAGAACTCCTCTGCTTCAGCTACATGCCCAATCTCTGGATTTTTAAGAGAAATCTCCCGGTTGGTTTGTTCTTTTAACATGATCATTAATTTTTAAAACACTAGAGGGAAACAAACAGTGCCCATCAGCTAGGTACCACTGACCGTCCCCTGTTTTCAAATTCTGATGTGGGCTGGGACCTTGCCATAAAGAGACATGATGACTAATGGGGCCACTCCATTCCCGGACCCACAAGGTAAGAGGCTGTGGGCTGAGCTGTGAACAATTCAAAGGAACAGACCGCATACCACTCATTCTTCTGAGAGACTGAGTACAGAGATAGCACGGGCTTCGTTCCAAACCACCCAGATCAGGCAGCAGCACAGTAAAGCTGGTCGAGCGAATTTTTTGGCTTCCCAGTGCATAAAAGTTACGCTTACGCTACACTGTCGTCTATCAATACGCAATGGCGCTGCCTCTGAAAAAACCACGCACGCCTACCTTCATTTAAAAATACATGGTTGCTAAAAATTCTAATCAACATTTGAGTTTTCAGCGAGTTGTAATCACGGATCCCAGAATGGTGTGTGCAGGCCTATAGTGCTGCGAGGGGAGACTGGCTGCTTTCTCTGATTCTCATCCCTGGAGTGTGGACCAGCTTCCCACGGTCTCCTGGGAGACCTGCGTAGCCCTCTACCCCTGCCCCCCCATACACAGCCAGAACAGGGCCAGGTCCTGGCATCCCTTCTCCGCACAGCCACGGGGGGGGCTCTGTCTCCCTTAGCCACACTCCTTGGGGATCCCAGAGTGCACCCCCTTGCTCTATACTCCCATCACGTGGACCTCCCACCTGCCCACAGGGCCCCTCTGCAGCTCAACATTCACACTTGTGACTCCCTTCCATTAGGACATACAGACCACACTCTGTGGATTTGGGGAGGAAATGCCAGCACCAGAAATTCAGCCCCATAGTCTACATCGCACTAGGTATCAGCACTATTAATCTTCTGATAGTCACTACTCCCACACCCCCTCCCCAGGATGTGGGTGGGATCAGATGACACGGGAAGGGTCACACAGGAAGGAAGGGCCAGCAAGGAGCACGTACTGAACACGCACCAGGAAGCACTCTGTACCAAGCACGCAACAGAAGTTTCCCTGTTTAACCCCCACGACTTTTTCATGAGGTAGGTAAGATTTCCTCTTGAAAACAGAAAGCTGAGACTCAGAAAGTAAAAGAACTTCTCCAAGTCCCTGCCTAGAACCTTAGTCCTCCACAGCCCTCCACTGGCCACACAGAACCTCCCTCGAGCTTGGGATCCAGTATGAAATGCAATCCCAAACCAAAGATGTCCAAGTCTAGAAGGGTGTGGAGCGCACAGAGGTCCTGGCTCAGGAAGTCTGCATGGGCCACCGGGGTCCGTCCCACCCTGCGGGCGGCGCCGCACATAGTCGAGAGAGGGCTGGGATTTGGACCCATTGAGTCCTTCAGGAGCCAGGGATGCAAAAGCAGCATTCGCTTCTTCGTGGTTACAGGGCTTGCTGAGCCCAAAGAGTCCTGTCGAAGCGCAAAACAGCTGCCTGTTGTGGAGTTCTGTACACTCAAAAGTTCACCCACTTACACTGTAGAGGTGACTTTCCATGCAAACTTCCTGCCACTTTCAGTTACGAGCAAGCACATCCCTGACGCCTCTGATTATCCAGGAAGGCAGGCAGGCTTGGACAGTGGCAAGCTTATTAACTGTTCCTCGCAGCCAAAGGGGATAAATGTGCAACGAAATCATTAAAAAAACGGGGACACTGCTTGGGAGCCAGGTTCGAATGATCACAGAGTCCTCCCTGGAAAGAGAAGACAAGTACAAATACGACCACACACAGGCTGGAACACCACGCCAAAGTATCGACCACGGCGCGGTGACTCACCAGTAACGCACACCATCTAATGACATGCAGGGATCCTAACAGGGCCCTGAGGCGGCAGGGCAGACGGAGCCCTGCACCCCAGCAGGACAAACAGGGGAAGGCAGGTAGATGTCTGACAAACACGGAAAATACCTGTCAAACCCTAGTGTTCCTCTCGTACTGTGCTTCCCAATCTATTTTTGGTACATGCATTTCAAGTAATCTTTTTTTTTTTTTTGAGCACCGTCTCATTTATTCTGCTCCCTGAAATCATGTCTGATCTTCATTTGTTTTAAGCTAAAATTTGAGATATTTTACCCAGTCTGTCCTCTGGACCGCAGATAACTAAAGAACCCACTAAAATGAACACGTTAACAATAAGCATCCTGAATTACAAAATGTGAGCACAGGGAGGCCGGAACAGTACCCCACGGCAGGCTGGCCATTGTTATAAAATAAGTGAAGTCAGGGAAGAAGCCCCACTGGATGCTAAATCTAGCAGGTACACGCAGGATTGCTACTTTGTCTCAAAGAACCAAACTGCAAAGTACTTCTTAATCACACAGTACTTCTTAATCACACAGGAAGGAGTACCTTACGGCACCGACACCGACTTTACCAACATCGTTAGCCCAGCAGCTAGGAGACAGAGACGACACCACTTCTACATCACTTCTGCAAAAGTAAAGGCATGACCGGTAACCAAATCCAGAGGAAGCAGCAGGGACAGCCTGCAGCTCTGCCGTCCCCACAGCAGCAGCCACCGCGCCTGCGGCGGCCTGGCACTCATAATGTGGCGCGTCCAAGTTCAGATATGTCCCAAGTGCACATACAGCCTGGATGTTGGAGATGTGATATTAGAAAATGGAGATCTCAGGAGTTATTTTTTATATTCCTTACAGGTTGAAGTGATATAATCTGGGATATTAATATACCTGTTTCCTTCTAACTCTTTTAATGTGCTCCCCCAACCCGAAGACTTTAATTACCTATATGGCTTGTGTCAAATTTCTGTCAGCTCTGTTCTACTCAGTTATTAACCTGTAATCTTCCAAAAAATGTCAAAGTCATAAAAGTCAAGGAAAAGGCTGAGGAATGATTCCCCATTGAAGGCACCTAAAGAAACATACATAACTAAATGCGACATGTGGCCCTACAGCGGATCCTTGGCTGTAGGAGATAAGATTGGGACAACTGGAAAACTCCAGTGGGGTCTGTGGACGAGAGCATGGGGACAGATCAGTGTTAATGTCCTGATATGAATGGTTATCCCATGACGGTTGACAGTTTAGGAGAATGTCTTTGCTGGAAGGACACATTCTCTAAAGAATTCAGCGGTGATGGAATTTCAAATTGGTAACTCTCAAATGATCTGGGGTTGGTGGAAGGGGATTCTTCCTCATACTACTTTTACAGCTTTCCTGTGAGATTACCATTCTTTCAAAATAAAAAATAAGTTTAGGCGGTGCCTGGGTGGCTCAGTTGGTTAAGCCACTGCCTTCGGCTCAGGTCATGATCCCGGAGACCCGGGATCGAGCCCCACATCGGGCTTCCTGCTCGGCGGGAGGCCTGCTTCTCCCTCTCTCACTCCCCCTGCTTGTGTTCCCTCTCTAGCTGTGTTTCTCTCTGTCAAATAAATAAAATCTTAAAAAAAAAAAAATTAAAAAATAAGTTTAAAAAGCCCCCCGAGGAGCTTCAGGCAAGGAAGGCCCTCAGTGAATGTGCCGCTGATCTGGAAGCCAGCATTTGGCTGTGGAGGGCCCAGAGCTGACGTGAGAAGCAGTTGGGTGCCACAAGCTGTACCTGGTGATTCCCTAAAAACCCAACCTGTTCAACCAAAAAACCAAACAACCAGACCCAAAAACATTTTAACAAGGCCAGGAACTCAGAATCGTTGCCATGCAACTAGTAGACTGTGGCGATTTGGGCTTCTGTTCAGTAATATCATATGAGAAATGAAACAGAAGGGCCAACCAAGAGGCAGGTCTTGGGCCACCTGTGAAGGCTTCAGCAGGCCTCCACGTTCGTTCTGTTTTCCAGGAAAGTGAACCAAAGAAGCTTTCCATGGCTACCTGACTACCACATAACCACTTCCTGACTCTTGTGAGTCTGTCTTCAAGGAAGATGCTTCTCCAGGTAGACCCTGGATACAGGACAGAACGGATCTGTTTCCTGGATACTACATTTATCTTCTCAGAGGCCCACACAGATGACGCAGGGCCTCACCAGACCCAGAGAATGAGCTCTACTGAGTGAACCTGATTATCCCCTACATTTTGCCATCCTGGGCACATGGCACACATTACACCTGTGATCTTCACAAATAACCCCAGATGCCAGGTATCGCCAGCCCTGCTTTGCAGATGGGAAAATGGAAGCTCTGAGTTTTAGCAACTTGACCAAGGTCATGCAGGTACGAAATAACAAAGTGGCTTTAAATTCAGATTTTTTAAAAAAAAACACCTCTGGTGAGATATAATTGATGTACAATGAACTGTACCCATTTAAAGAGCACAAGTCAATAGGTTTTGGTATAAGTATACAACCCCTGAAACCATCACCACAATCAAGACCACAAATATAGCTATCACCCACCCCCAGAAGTTCCCTCATGATGCTCTGTGATCTCTCGCTCGCCCCTCACAGCCCTCCCCTACGCCATCCCCAGGCAACCACTGACCTGTCACTCCACCCAAGTATACGCCGTCTAGGAGCGTACATTACTGGATTCCTATAGCGCATAAGCTCCTTTGCCTCGCTTCTTGCACTCAGCATATAATCTGCTCAAGATGCATTCATACAGGAGCATGTAGCGCCAGCTCGTTCCCTTTCACTGCCAGGTAGTGTTCCATCAGACGGCTCATCCCGCAGCCTGTTTATCAGTTTGCCTGGGGATGGGCAGCTAGGTGTTTCCCGTTTGCGGCCTTCACAAGCAAACCTACTCTGAACATTTAGGTACAAGCCTTTGTGCAGACATGTATCTTCATTTCTCAAGTCTAAAAACAATTGCTTGAAACAGAAATAGCTGTGTCATGGAAGTGCCCATGTTTTCTCAAAATGACTACACCATTTTAGATTCCGACAGATTGGAGTGCCAGTTCTATTTTCTCGTGACACCCAGTATGCAATCTTTTCCACTTTGGCCATGAGCATGTAGTGTATGTCACTGTGTTTAGTTTGCATTTCCCTAAAGAAGCCAAGCACTTTTCCTGTACTTATTGGCCATCTATGTATCTTCTTTGGTGAAGCGTCTGTTCAAGTCTTTTGCCCATTTTTTTTTCGGCTGTATGTTTTCTCTCTTTTTTTTTTTTTTAAAGATTTTATTTATTTGACAGAGAGAAACAGAGCCAGAGAGGGAACACAAGCAGGGGGAGTGAGAGAGGGAGAAGCAGGCCTTCCCGCCGAGCAGGAAGCCCGATGTGGGACTCGATCCCAGGTCTCCGGGATCATGACCCGAGCCGAAGGCAGTCGCTCAACCGACTGAGCCACCCAGGCGTCCCTCGGCTGTATGTTTTCTAACCACTGAACTGGGGAGTTCTCTACATATTTCAGATACAAGCACTTTATTGGATATATGATTTGCAATATTTTCTCCCAGTCTCTTGCTTGTCTTTTTTTATCCCCTAAACAGTATATTTTAAAGAGAAGTTTTTCATTCTGACATCCTATTTATCAACTTGTACTCTTACGGATCACATCTTTGTGTTGTACCAAAGAAATTTTTGACTAACCTAAGGTCACAAAGGTTTTCTCTTACATTTTCTTTTCGAAGTGTTATAGTTTTGGGTTTTACATTGAGGTCTATAATTCATTTCGAGTTAATTTTTGCATATGGTGCAAAGCATGGCTTGAGGTTCATTTTTTTAAATATGGGGTATCCAGGGCACTTCTGGTCAGTGAAGCACACAACTCTTGATCTCAGGGTTGTGAATTCAAGCCCCACACTGAGTACAGGGACTGCTTAAAAATAAAATCTTTTAAAAAACAGGGACACCTATCAATAAAGTGTCTGCATTCAGCTAAGGGTATGATCTCAGGGTCCTGGGATCGAGTCCCACATCGGGCTCCTCGTTCAGCGAGGAGCCTGCCTCTCCTTCTGCTTGCCACTCCCCCTGCTTGTGTCTCGATGACAAATAAATAAAATCTTAAAAATAAATAATGAAAAATAAAATAAGGAGTATCCAATTATTCTAGCATCATTTTTTGAAAAGATTATCTCCACTGAATTATCTTTACATTTCTGACAAAACTTAGCTGTCCATCTATGTATGGGTTTATTTCTAGACTCTCTGTTCTATTCCACTGATCTACGAGTTTATCTTTATGCCAATACCACACTGTCTTGATAGGGTAGCTATATCATATGTCTTAAAATCAGGTTACTTTTTTTTTCTTTACAATTTTATTTATTTATTTGAGAGAGAGAGAGTGTGAGAGAGACCATGAGAGGGGAGAAGGTCAGAGGGAGAAGTAGACTCTGCAGAGCTGGGAGCCCGATGCGGGACTCGACCCCAGGACCAGGACTATGACCTGAGCTGAAGGCAGTGGCTTAACCAACAGAGCCACCCAGGCGCCCCCAGGTTATACTCTTAATTAACTTTAATTACTCAGTGTTAATCCTCCAAGTTTGACTGCCATTTTCAAAATAGTTTTGGTTTTTCTAGGTCCTTTACCCTTCCACATGAATTTCAACATCAGTTTGTCAATTGAAAAAAAAAAAAAAAGTCCCTCTGGGTTTAGATCAATTTGAGAATATATATTCTTAACTATATTGAGTTTCCCAGCCCAAGAACATGGCATGTCTCTCCATTTTAGATCTTCTTTGACCTCTCTCAGCAATATTTTGTACATTTCAATGTACAGGGCTTACAAAATTTTACCACATTTATTTCTAATATTTCATATTTTTGATGCTATTATGAACAGTGCTTTTTAAAATTTCAATTTTTTTCTTTTTTTTTAAGATTTATTTTTTTTGACAGAGAGACACATAGCAAGAGAAAGAACACAAGTAGGGGGAGTGGGAGAGGGAAAAGCAGGCTTCCTGCTGAGCAGGGAGCCTGATGCAGGGCTCAATCCCAGGACTCTGGGCTCATGACCTGAGCCAAAAGCAGATGCTTAACGACTGAGCCACCCAGACGCCCCAAAATTTCAATTTCTGATGATTCACTGTGAGCATACAGAAATACAATGCATTTCTGGATACTGATCTTGTATCCTGCCACTTTACGAAACCAACTTACTAGTTCTAGTAGCTTTTTCGAAGATCCATCAGATTTTCTACATAGATGATCTTATCTTTCAATAGACAGTTCTACTTTTTCCTTTCCAAACTGAATTCCTTTTCTTTTTTTTTCTTGCCAAATGCATTGGCAAGAACAGAAATGATTAGAGTGAACATTCTTGTCTTGTTCCCGATAGGAAAATAAAGTATTCAGTCTTCACAGTGAAGTATGTTAGCTGTAGGTTTTACACAGACCCTCTCTATCGAGTTAAAGAATCTCCCTTTTTTGTTACTTTGCTGAGGGATTTTATTGAGAATAGATGTTAGATGTTTTAAACTCTATGCAGATAGTTGTTGAGCCCTCTCTCCTGCAGTAAGCTGCAATGTCCTGTAAATCTACTTCTTCCCTTGATCTTAGGATCTCTGGTTTCCTGCATGAAACTTCTGCTGCATCATGCCAGGCAGATATCAGATTTTGTCAAATGCTTTTTCTGCACTATTGAGATGACCATATGGTTTTTCTTTTTTAGGTTGTTAATACAGTAAACTACATGGATTGATTCTCAAATATTAAACCAACCCTGCATTCCTGGGCTAAACCCCACTTTGGTCATATTACATCATCCTTTCCGTATATTGCTGAATTAGATTTGCTAAAATTGTGTTCAGAATTTTAGCATCTATGTTCACGAAGGAACTTAGTCTTGAGATTTCTCTCCTTGCAATGTCTTTGTCTAGTTTTGGTATCAGTATAATGCAGGCCTCAAAGAATGAGTTGGGAAGTGGTTGTTCCCTCTTTTCAATTGTCTAGAGGAGTGTGGGAGGAACTTCTTCCTTCAAAGCTTGGTAGAAGTCCCCAATGAAGCCATTGTCCCTGCAGCGGGTACTATCCTCTGCCCTGTGAACATCAGGCACCCGATTCTCTCTTAACCCTTTTGACTTCAACTTTGCCTGGCCTCGGATTGCTCTCTTTGTATCTGCTCTTAGGTGGATCCCTGCCAGGGAGTTGGGGGGCAGGGGAGGTGGCCGACTCCACCTCTCTGTGCACCTCTTCTCCTGCTGTGACCTGCAAATGCTTTTGTCTCCCTAAGCTCTCATCCCCCATCCCCTCAGCTCAGACCTTCTGTTTGGCTCTGCCTGGGTTTCCCCTGTGGATTTCATGGGTTTCATGGCTTGAAAACGCTCAGGGCAGTGAGCAGAGGCAATTGTAGTGCTCATTTGGTTTTTGTCTGTGGCATAAAAAAACGTATTTAGAAGATAAAAAGACACTAGGTTGTCATCCCTGGTTCCTGTCACAGAACTCCTAAAACGCTTGCAATTTCCTGAGTGACAAGGGTGACAGAAATGTTTTGTTCTAATGAGGTAGCTCTTTCAGCACATGGGTTCAATTAGAAGCTTGGCACGTGCGGCTGTATCCCCAGCTCTGGGACGGGCAGAGGTACACATACAGAGTTAATCATCAATGGCCAATGATTTAATCAATTGTGCATGTGTAATGAAAGCTCCATAAAACCCCCCAAATGATGGCATTCAGCGAGCTGCTGGGATGGTGAACACATCAAGGTACTAGGAGGGAGCACCCCGAAAGGGTGCCATGCCTGCCCCCCATCCCCTGTCCTACGTGTCTCTCCCCTTCGGCTATTCCTGAGCTGTATCCTTTATAATAGGCCAGCAATGTAAGTCAAGGGTTTTCCTGAGTTCTGTGAGCCATTCTAGCAAACTCCTGAACATGAGGGGCAGGCCAGAAGACTTCATTTATAGCTAGTTGGTAGGAAGTCCCAGAGGCCCGGACTTGCGACTGGCAGCCCATGGGGGCAGCCTGGTGGGGCTGAGCGCCTTGAACTGTGGGATCTGGTGCTAACTCCAGGTAAACAGTGTCAGAACTGAGCTGACATACTGGTCATCCGGTGAGTGTCCTGAGAACTGAAGAGGAGGTCCCGAAAAAGATGGGGGGGGGGAATCACTCCCTGTCTCTCAATGATTCACTGTTCTTCACTGACTAATGTTCACGGTTTCATCTATTTTTAGTTGTTTCAGACAGGAAGGCCAATTGGTCCCTGTTACTGGATCTCGGTCAAAAGTGGAATCTTCAAACGTAAGTCTTGTTAACCACCAGCTTTCTGTACCTACTTCCATCAAGAGAGGCTTACACTGGAATCACAGGATTCTGTATCTGCACAATTCATGCAACCTAACGTGCAGCAAAAGCTTTGTCTCTGTGTCCCCAGTCCCCAGCACAGGGGCCTGGGCCCCATGAGACCACAGCAAGAGGTGTTGGATGACCACACGCACGTTCACAAGCTCCGGCGCACACCCTCAGGTGCCCCTCCGAGAGCACACAGGCCCTCAGTGCCACACAGACAGCCCAGGCCCAAGGCATCACGCCAGAGCATCACAACAAAACCTGAACTCTCACTAGCCCAGAGAACTGGGGAATTTGCTTCTAGCTTCAAGATGCTCAGAAGAGCTGGAACCGGAGCCTAGAACAGGAAGTGTGTTTGGGAAGCCATACAAAAGGCCAGGGGAAACTGCCATCAGAATAACGACACACTCAATTACTCCTCTGTTTCATAATCATCTTAGAAGCCGAATACATTTCCAGTTGGTAAAAGGGGACTTTCCTGGGCATCCCTTCCAAAGACAGATTAATGATGTTAGATATTTTAAGTATTTACTTAATTTGAGATCATTTATTTCCAACATTTCTCATTTTAAAATCTCTAAAATAAAGAAAAAGAAGAAGAGAAACTTTTTTGGTTTTTTTTTTAAATGAAGGCAGGGGAAAAGAAACTCCAGCTCTATCCTGATTACCCCAGCCATAACCGTATCTTGGTATCTTGATGCACAGATACGGCACATGAAGTGTGAAGAATAAATTAATTCCTAGATATATTCTACAGGACTTTCCTAAATTAGGTCATAACAGCTTTAAAGGTCAAACAGAGGCACAAACACTTTCATTCTTAGTACTAAGACACCCTGTGGCTCCTTGCAGTGAGCTATGAAACTTCCCCATTAGTAGTAAAGCCCGCATTTAGGACTTACATGAGAAACTGAAGAGGAGGAGGACTGAATTGCCATGTAGATGAAAGACTAAGAAAAACATGCTCATGCCCTTCACTGGAGCATTCTGAGCAGGAGGCTGCAAACCCTGTTGGGCTTTGTAAGGAGCAAGTGCGCCTAGCATGGCAGGCGTGGCATTCCTTCCCCATAAAGGCGGCCCTTGTCAAAGACCTCCACCCACCCCAGTGCACACACCAGGACGGCTTTCTAGCGCAGCACTGATTATGTCCCTTTCCTGTCTCAAGCCCTTCCAGGCATCCGCACTGTCCCCAGAATTAGGTACAAAAGAAACCCCATTACTCAGATACCGTGGGTTCTTTCTGATGTGTAAAGCCACACACCAAAAAAAATGCATCTGTTCCCACACATTGTATGTGCCTGTCTGGTGTTTCCCAAAGAATGTCAGGGGTAGGTCCACGAAGTTTGGACACCCGGAACGAAGCAAGATTCCAGGTTTCCTTACTGGAGGAAAGCGCCATGCCACAGCGGGGCTTCTCCACACATGCCCCTCTTCTCACGAGCCTTCAACTGTAACCTGGCGCCCCACACACACCTCTCCTCACCCCTCCTAGCTGACTCACCTGTGTGCTTTCCCCTCTTCTTTTGAAAACTGAAAACACAGAAAATCAAAAGCACGAAATATACAAATAAACACCTGTGTTTCCATTCATCGGAAGTGACAATCATCAGACTACACTGTGAATGCCTTGTATTGCTTCAAGTCTTGTCTTCTTGAATAAAAGAACAAAATATGATAAAGTTGACAGTGTGCTCTGATTCTCCCCAAAGGCAAGCATCTCACAAGTGTGTTCCATATCCTTCGGGCCCACTCTTCTTTTTTTTTTTTTCACATGCAGTTGTATGTATTCACAAACAACAAAAATCGTTAAGCTGGGGCGCCTGGGTGGCTCAGTCAGTAACCGTCTGCCTTTGGCGCAGGCCATGATCCCCAGGTTCTGGGATCAAGCCTGTCCCGCCTCAGGCTCCCTGATCAGTGCGGGGTCTGCTTCTCCCTCTCCCTCTGTCCCTCCTCTGGCTCGTCATGTGCCCTCTCTCTCTTAAATAAAATCTTTAGAAAACATTGTCAAGTTTTTTAAAAAAGCTTAACATAGTGACATCATATAGTAAGTAGAATTTCTCCACTTTCTTTGCCACTCAACAGGATCTACCCATACCAAGAGTCAGCTCAACCCCAGCTACAAATATTGATTTTACTGACCGGCCAGCACTGATCCTGTTGTTTCTACTGTGACCTCCTGTTACTGACAACTCAGCCAGGCCCCGTCTCTGAATGCTTCGTGTGTCTTCTTTTATCTCCTGTCTCAGCAGCCCACTGAGAAGATGCTCCAAATGCCCACAGCCGGCCCAGGGCAGGGCAGCACTATGTCCGGGGAGTCCCAGGCTACGCTCTGACCCACTGCGCTAAACCGCCCTCTTACCATCGACAGCCAGATGAGCACCTTCTACAGGGCCAGGCACTTTGTAGGCATCTTGTTTCTTAATCCTCTGCACCCCCCTATGGTGTTAAGGACAATGAACTGTCCTCATTAGAGAGATGAAGACACTCGGGCTGGAGAGGATGTTGGAGCCTTGGCATGAGCTCCAACTATGTGGCTTCAAAGTCCAAATTCCTATCCCCTGGGCTAACTGTCAGATGTACGTAAAAAAAAATAAAAAGGAAAGAGTCGAAGATGAGATAAGAAACACGGGCTGGCGTGAGACTGGGTGGGCAACCTGTATGGCCAGGTAGGGTGTACCACTTGGCCGGCTGGTCCCCAGCACATGGTTCCGGGGCATCCCAGGACCCGGGAGACGATACTCACGGTCATGGACCCGATAGCAGTGCTTCTGCAGGCGCCGGACATCCCACTCCTCCAGCACTCCGTGAGTCATCAGCAATTGCAGGAATCGCCGGTGGACATCAGTCATGACACCAGCCCTCCTAGGACCACCCTGCGTGTGTAAAGGAGCTAAGAAAAGAAGCAGAGGAAACCCAGTCACCTCTGGGTGCTCTTAAAGCCAAGTTCTGCGCTGTGTACTAACTGACATTGGCGACTAGACATTTGTTGCAGTTCTCAAGTTCAAGCGCATCCTGCCAAATGGCCCAAAAAGAAAAGGACACGATCAGGGGCAAGCCGACTAGTACCACCAGGCGGGGAGAAGCGCAGCTCCTGAAGCCAGCCAGCATGCCTGCACCCGGCTGCGCTAGCACGTTAAGTGGATGAAATCGGGCAACCCGACCTCCGTGTGCTTTGGTCTCTGATCTGAGACTAATGACAGCAATGGCCTCCACGGATATACTCCATTCAGTGAGCGAATACACAATAAAAGCCCAATGACAGGCTAAACACTATGTAAGAGTTAACTCTATCTACTCCTAGACGATTCTGGGGCTAAAACTCGTCCAGCCACTTAGCAGCTCTACGGCTTTGGATAAAGTCAGCCGAGGCCCCATTTTCTCACGCTCAACTCAGAATGGCGTCCACGGCCTAAAGAACTGCTAGTAAGCGCTTAAACCGTACTAGTTTCCTTCTCTCCCAAACCACTAATGAAACAACTGTCACCGTGGGGTGCTTTTTCAATCTCTTGCTCTCTACTAAAATGTTATCTTTCCACAAACCACAAAAGATCAGAGCTGATAAAAAGCGTTACCCAAGTCCTGATCAAACAGCCTGCTCTTGCCACGGAGAGGTGGCACCGTGCGGAGGCAAAGAGCGTGGGTTTAGAAATCGATACATGGGGCTGAGACGAGTGTTTGCCAGACCCACTTGCTCTTGAGAATCATCGAACCTGCACATGAAAAATACAGTCTGGGACCCCATTCCTGGAGGTTCGGACCACCGAGGGGCCTGGGATTCTGAGGGTTTAACATTCACTTTAGGTGACGCCGTGATCTGACAAGAAATTTGCTGTTACCTTCGACAGATATAGCACAAAAACACTTCTAACTAATGAGCTTCATCTCCCTCGGCCTCAGTCTTTTCAGCTATAAAATGGGGCTAACAAAAAATTTTCTTCAAGACGGAAGATGCCATTTAAATGAGATAGGACTACCAGAGGTTTGCCAAGGAGCCTACACATAGGAGAGACACCAAAAGGTTAGCTGCTGCTCACTGTTCTTTTTTTTTTTTTTTTTTTTTTTTTTTTTTTTTTAAGATTTTATTTATGTGACAGAGAGAAACACAGCCAGAGAGGGAACACAAGCAGGGGGAGTGAGAGAGGGAGAAGCAGGCTTCCCGCCGAGCAGGAAGCCCGATGTGGGACTCGATCCTGGATCTCCAGGATCATGACCTGAGCCGAAGGCAGCGGCTTAACCAACTGAGCC
>PITA01014997.1:0-51621 GCA_004023965.1 Spilogale gracilis | reverse complement strand
CACACACACACACACTCACACACAAACACACACATACTCCCACTGCCAGCCAAGCGCCCAGCAGTGCCGCGGTCCTACTTGATATAAGACAGTGAACCAGAGTCATAACAACATTGATGTTCAGTGAGTCTGTGCTACCCCTGGCGGTCCGTGTGACCTTGGGCAAGTCACTCCCCTTCCTTGAGCCTCCATTTCCTCATCTATAAAATGGGAATAAGGATCCCTGCCTTAGTTCTGCAACCTAACAACAATGCATTGAGTTTCCTATTTGATGCTTTGAATGAAGTGTTTCATTTACTCCTGAGGAATGGTATCTTTTTTTTTTTTAATTTATTTATTTGTCAGAGAGAGGGGGGTGGGCACAAGCAGGGGGAGTGGCAGGCAGAGAAGGCAGAGGGAGAAGTAGGCCCTTCAGGGCAGGGAGCCTGATACAGGACTCAATCCCAGGACCCCCGGGATCATGACTTGAGCTGAAGGCAGATGCTCAACCAAATGAGCCACTCAGATGTTCCCCCCAAGGAACAGTGTTTTGTTTTGTTTTGTTTTTTTAAGATTTTATTTATTTACTTGACAGAGAAAGTGAGAGAGGGAACACAAGTAGGGGAAGTGGGGGAGGGAGAAGCAGGCATTCTGCTGAGCAGGGAGCCCAATGTAGGACTCGATCCCAGCACCCTGGGATCATGACCTGAGCCGAAGGCAGACACCTAATGACTGAACCACCCAGGCACCCAGGAACGGTGTCTTATTGGACTTGTTACTTCTAACTGCCAGGCACCTAAAAGCCTTTTAAATAATTTTCCCATCCCCCTTCCCTGCAACTAGGACCTAGTTCCTGGAGTTTCTACTTGGTCCTCTTAGCTGTACTTCTGGCTCCCTCCCGCCTCCCTCCTTCCTCCTCTCTGTCTTAGATACTGGCCCTCTTGGCTTTAGGGGGCTCCTCCCAGGGCTTTAGGGGGCTCCTCCCAGGAACTCGCTTCCCCAGAGATGCCCTCCTGCCCTCCCCCTTCCTCATCAGTCCCACCTGAGCAGTCTGCCCTAAGCATCTGGACTCAGCCCTCACTGGAATAAGTGTTCAGCCTTCACGGGGTGAGGGTGGGGTGGCTGAGACAGTGCCTTGCTGTGAGCCAAGCAGGGGAGCTGGGTTTCTATCCCAGGCCAATACTCTTCCCATTGCACTGCTCTGTTGTCCTCAGACCTGCTTCCACAGGAGCCTTTGTCCGCGAGGACCCTCTGGCTCTGGGGTAGGATTTGGCTAATTCCCAGCTCTTGCTCACAGGCTCTTAAGGGCCTGGGGCATCTGCTTTCTCCAGCCGTAGGCCCAGCCAGAGGCTGGGAGGCGGTCAGAGCAGCCAGCCGCAAGGCTTCTGTGCCTTCCCAGCCTGGAACACTTGTATGTGGTGCCTCCTGGTGTCTAGAATTGGGAAGGACAGGCTTGTCTTTGCTCATGGTCTCCTCTGGTTAGGGATGTTGCAGTGAGACCTACTCCACCCACACCCCCTTCCCTCCTGCATGGGGAGGTCAGAAATAGCTAGAGGGAGGGTGATGACTTCCAGGATGTTTCCTGAAAGTAATATATCCCCATCTTCCCAAGTATGCAAATACAAACAATTGCATGATAGCTCAGAGTGTCTAAAATGTGTGGCTTAACCCAAAGTCTGGCCAATTTTAATTTCTCTGCATCAGGCTTATGATTCTGCAATCCTTTGAAGGATGCTCCAAGTGACTAATGCATAATTTCAAATTCCGCTAACCGATGTTGAACAGAGCTAAGAGTTCTAGAAATAACTGACATGACTTCATATAGAACTTGCCTCAGTGAGGTAATCATTTGCGGGAGCGCAGTGAGGTCTCAGTTCTCTGTTCCCAGAAAATCCAGCCTTCCCTGTGTTCTTTGGCCAGGGTACAAACGGGCCCTCATTCCCTCCTGTCTCGTACAGCCTCCTATTCTGCATCTCTTTGAACTGATAGTCTAAATATCTGGGGCGTGGCTGAGGGCTGCTCTTCTGCTGAGTAAGACAGGAGCCCCCCAGTTAACCAGACTTACCTGGGAGTTTGACAGCCATTCCTTGCTACCCAAGCATGCCCCTTGAGGGTCATGACCCCGCCCTTGCCCCAAGGGACCTATCAAAGTATTTCTCAGTAGCTTTCAAGTGGCCTCTGGAGAGCAATTCTGACACAAGCAGCCTTGGCAGGTTATGCCCTTTCCAACAGCATAGCGCCTTCTGCAGACTGCACTAGGCACAGCAGTTGGCCGGCCGCCCCTGGCTCTCCCTCTGCCTCTGCCTGGACTGTCCCTCTTCTCCCTTGCAGGGGATGTGCACATTGCCATCATGGACCGGAATGGCCAGCTGGAGGTGGAAGTGATTGAGGCTCGGGGCCTGACCCCCAAACCAGGCTCCAAATCCCTCCCAGGTGAGGCTGAGTAGCCGGGAGAGGGGTTTTGGATATGGGGTCCCCCCAGGCAGGAGTATGCAACTGAGCTCTGGGTCTAGCATGTCCTCAGCTGCCCCTTGGTCTAGATCAGTATTCTTGACCCTGGAGGTATGGCCTGCCTGGAAGGCCGGTGGACAGGGTCGGGGGTGGGGCGGGGAGGATGGATGAGTCAGTGTTTTGAGTCAGTCTTTTCTAGTGCTGTCCACTGGTCAGCTCATGCCACTCACCTTGCTCACCTCCAGGACCAGCTGGATGTTAGGGGATGGAGCAGGCCATAGCAGTCTCTCCTGGACCCCTCCCCAGCATGCTTTCTCCCATCCCTCAGCCACCTATATCAAGGTTTACCTGCTTGAGAACGGGGCCTGCTTGGCCAAAAAGAAGACAAAGGTGGCCAAGAAGACCTGTGACCCCCTGTACCAGCAGGCTCTGCTCTTTGACGAGGGGCCGCAGGGCAAGGTGCTGCAGGTGAGTGCTACAGGGGCCCTAGGCAGGGCGATGCCCCAAGACTGCAAGTTGTAATTTAAAATCTCTTTCATGTACTATGTGTCTTGTGCTGGGCACCATGCCAGATGCATCAATGGGTATGACCCGTTTGTTTTCACAGCGCAGCAAGGGGTTTTTGCCCCTGGATGATTCATAGGGCCAGAGTTCAGGGGGATAAGTCTACTGCCCCCCCCCACCCGAAGTTGCTCAGCTGGTAGGTGGAAGCAGCATTTGACCACCGCCTTCTCTTTCCTCCTGGTGCTAATACTTACTTCGTATCAGCTCCATGCCAGGCTCTGGGCAAAGGGCTTTCCGATCCTGACCTCCTTTCATCCTCCGGATGATGCTGTGGTGTAGATATGATTCTCCCCAACTTGCAGCCTTAGACAGGTGAAGTGACTCGCTTGAGGTTTCAGCTTGTGACTTGCAGAGCCAGGGTGACCCTGGCTAGCGTGATGCCACCCCAACTCTGAGAGAGTGCGGTGCCCTTATGATCGCGGGAGGGAGGGATCGTCACGCCCATTCACAGATGAAGCACCTGAGGGGCTTAGCCAGAGGCTAAGTGGGGGCTGGTCTGTGGGTTCAGTCCCGGGTTCAAGGTCCAGCCCCCTCGCTGTCTGTGGGTGGTATATTGTGAAGCGTGAATGGGAGATGCACGTGGAGCGTCTCATCGAGTGCCTGGCCCACAGACAGTTGCTCTCTGGGTATTAGCTGTGGTAGTTGTGGCTGATGGCCTCCCCTGAGGCCACCTGGGGGCCAGAGGAGAGGCCTGAGCAGGGGGCTGTCCTAGGCTGTGTGACTGGTCATCCAAGGCTGTTCCTCTGGGCCGAGGTGCTTGAGTGGCAAGGGCCCTGTGGGTCACAAATGGCCTGGACTGCAGAACCCTTGGGTTCTGTTCGGGGGGAGGGAGGATCCTGGGTGTCTGTTTTCATGTATGTGTATATGGGGATTCCATTTTGAGAAAGGGATCCACCGATGATAAAAATACAAGTTTTTTTGTATATACAAGTTTTTTTTGCAAATACAAGAAGATCACCAAGCTAATTTCTTCCCCTCTTCCAGTTTTCTGGATGGGAACACAGGTCCAGTGAGGGCCAGGGGTCTCCCCAAGCTCCGCAGGAAGCCTGCAGGAGACTAGGTGCTGTGACTCAGGCCCTGGACTCTCAGTCTTCTCCTTAATGGGGAGGGTTGTCATCTGGGATGCTGGGAGGCTCTGGAAGTCAGACCCAGGTTCCGATCCCGACTATGGCACCAGTTACTGTGTATCTTTGGGTTAGTTAATTAACCTCTCTGAGCTGTCGTTTCCTCTTTGTTGAAATGATGATGCACAACACCTTTACCTAGGTGGTTGTTAACAGTTGAGATAATGGAGAGAAGTCCATATGACAGCCTGCGCGGCTTAAGTGCTCAGTAAGCGGTTGCCACCAGATCAGTCTTAGTTCCGGCTCTCTCTGCCTCATCCGTGCTCTGGTGAGACGTGCAGGTTCCTGGGCCCACTACTGAGCCCTGGAGTCGGGGAGTTGGCTCAGTGCCCCCACCTCCTGCCCCCCTCCCCCGCCCTGGCAGGTGATCGTCTGGGGAGACTACGGCCGTATGGACCACAAATGCTTCATGGGCATGGCCCAGATCATGCTGGACGAGCTGGACCTGACTGCTGCGGTCACCGGCTGGTACAAACTCTTCCCCACATCCTCAGTGGCAGACTCTACGCTTGGATCCCTCACCAGGCGCCTATCCCAGTCCTCCCTGGAAAGCGCCACCAGCCCCTCGTGCTCCTAAGGACCTCCGAAGAGGCCAGGATATAGTGTGGGAAGGGGTGCCTGACAGCCCCTCCCCCCTGTACATAGTCTTTCTGTCTTTCTGGACCCCTTGCCCTGCCGCATGCCTGTTGGCTACTGGGCCCGTCCCAGCTGGCAGTGGAGAGTGTGGTGTGTGTGTGCGTGCGTGTGTATCTGTGTCTGTGTGGGACCATGTTCTCTTTGTTCACCTGTCTGGGTGTAGTCAGTCTTGGTGACTACATGAGCTAAAATCCACATTTCTCTGTGTCTCGTTGAAAAGAAACCCAAAGGAGTGTTGTGTGGGTGTGGATCCCCGAGTCCAGGGGCAGAAGCGGGGGATGTAGCCACCGATCCCTCCTGCCTGGTCCTGTTCCCCGGGGCGGAGCCCATGTGTCCCTGTTGGGGCTGCCTCCTGGTGGTCCCTGCTTTGTTTTCTGCCTTGTCCTGTGTCCCACCCATGCTTCTCTCAGCACCGCTGCTCGTTTTTGAGGAATGTAGCACCCACTGCAGCTGGCCACACTGAGGCCCCTCGGGGACCTGACACCTTCCTCCCCGCTCAGCGCTCTGGCGGCTCTTCCCACCGAATGCACCTGCAGCATGGAGCACGCTTTCTTAGTGCCCTGGCAGGGGCCAGGGGAGCAGAACCCGCCTGGGAAGCTGAGAGCTTGAAGATGGCCTCCTCCCTTCAGCAGGGGCTACCACCTTCCTGTAAGCAAACCGCTAGGAAGACTTAGTTCCCGGGTAGCTGGCCCGGCCCCTCAGAGGGAAGTGCGGGCACCTCCCTTAGCACTGTCCTTCACCTCCTATCTTCCTCGGAGCCTCCTGGCTTCCAACATGCCAAAGGAGCTCTCCCAGTGGACCCCAGGAGGTGTGAACTTGGAGGGTCTTGACACCCTGAAGGCTGGCCTCAGGGGGATGTTCTCTGCCAAAGCAGACGGTCCTCAGAGGTGCCTGTGTGTTCTCCAGGCCCTGGGGGTGGCCCTGTCCCCCTTGGGGTGCATCCTGGTGGGGCCTGGCTTCTGGAGGAAGCCCTGAGGGTGGGGCTGTTACTGGAATGAGGAGGGCTGGGCCTCACCTGCTCTGTGCCACTGTTGACAGTCCTGTCTGACCTTTGGGGATTAGCTGCGTGAGGTTGATCATTTGGGTCTCTCTTTGTTTGCTCATTTCCAGACCAGGGTCCCTATCTGGGAGCTCAGACTCACCTGGGCTCCCACTTCCGGGCCTCATGGACAGCCTGGCTCTGTACTCAGCGAGACTGCCACAGTCACCAGCTCTGTGTACCAGCAATACTTTCTCCTCTCGGCCTCCCCACCTCCTTGCACCCCGTAGCTGCCCTCTGGAGAGGGGCCTGGCCTGCTCTTGGCATCTCACCTGCTTCAGCTTTCTTTCATTCCTTGTCTGGTTGGAGCTTCCCAAAGCCACTCGAACCCTGACTTCGTATGACAGCTGTGCCCTATGTGGGGGAGGGTACCAGGGCCTGGACCCGGGAAATGTCTGCTAGGAATGCCCAGATCTGTCCTCTCCCCGCTGAGGTCTAGGACAAAAGGCGAGACTTTGCCTGGGGGTGGGGGGGACTCGGCAGCCCTTGGGTCTGTGTCTGAGGGGGAGGAAAGAGGTGGCAGGAAAGGTCAAAGCATGGAGAAGACCGTCCCTCTGCCTCTTCCCCAGACATCGGCCCCAAGTGCCGCATGGCTTAGAACCGCATGCTCAAGCCCAGCAGTGGTGCCATCAAGGGGCCTGAGTGCTTGGACACCATTCATAACCAAAGCCACACAGATGGGCCTAGAGGCAGATTCCAAGGGCAGGTGGAGGAGGAGGTTCTCAGGAGATAAAGACATCTCCACCCAAAAGGCCTCCTTTCTTGGTAGGGACCCACATCAGGTTGAAGCCAGAGCCTGGTAACCTCCCTCCCCGGAAAGCCCGTTGGTCCTGCCCACAGATGGAAAGAGAGCAAGGCCAGTATGAAACAAAACCAAACAGGCTGCAGGCTTCCGCGGAGCCTCCACTCTTGTCTTTCGGCAGATGCCAACTGTGGTGGGCGTAGGGAGAGGGAGGAGGCAGCTGGGTGGAGTTTTCTCTTTAGGCAGCAAGTCTCTCCTGTTGTTGGGATTAGGTAATGCGTGCATATCTCCTGTTTCTAAAAATAAGGCACAGGGCTCTGTACTCTTTGACCCTAGGGTGGGGAGAGGAAGGAAACTCACTCACAAAAGGGTATTTTACATCCTGTCTGGGAGGTAGTTGCCACTCCCGAACAGACCTCAGGATGGCGTGAACGGGGTCTACACTTTTGGAACGGTGGGATCGGTAATGACTTCTAGGATAGCGTAGGCATCTGCTGATGTAACCCCGAGTGGTGCCGGAGACCGTGCAGTCCCCCCCACCAGGAAGTGGGGGACATCAGGCAGATCGCCCTCCTTCCTCAAGGGGTCTAGGAAGACGGAGAAGGTGGAGGGCTGCCAGCAGAGAGCCTGCCTCTGGGTGGCTGTGGGCCACAGTCCTGTCGCCTCCTGGGACAGGTTAGTTAGCACGCAAAAGGTCTAGCCAGAGCTGGGGCCTGACCTGCCTCTAGTCCCTGGCCGCCAAAACTGTCCAGGAACTGGGTCACTCCTATCCCATCTCTCTAATGGGAAGTAATTCTCCCCAGGTTGACCTTAGGGAATTATCCTCTTTAACCCTTTGCACCAAATCAGTTATTCATCCCCACCTGGATCCCCCCACCCACAATGGTGAGGTCATGTGAGGCTGACACGTGTGTGATGGTGAATGGCTGGGTTTCAGGGTCTGTTTCTCATCCTCCTCCATACAGGGGCTTCTCTGAGAAGCTTTTTGGGAGCTGGCCTGTCCCAGGAGAGGAGGGGGCCAGTGTGCCGCCTGGCCTTTCCTGGGGTGGGGAGCATCTTTGAGGAGGGGATGGTGGGAGAAGGAGGGAACACGATCTCCCCAAGAGTGCTCCTAACCTGGGACTGCTGCTCTGCCAGGTTCAGCGTCCTTCCTGGCTCTGCAGACCTGCTTCCCCCAGGTGAGACCCAGAGCTGAGGACAGGACCAGGCTCTTTGTCGATCCCTGTCCTCTGCTCAGGCAGGTTCGTGGAGGATGCGGCAGAGATGGGGGTGACCCTGCAGCAATGTTGGGCTTGTGGGCAGGAACTGTGAGGAATGATTCAGAGCATCTGTCTTATTTTCAGCTGTTCAACGTGTCCCACTTGCCTCATAGACTCCTTCCCTATGGGGACTATGAATCAGCCTCCAGTAAATGGGGCCAGGTCTAGGTTGGACAAGGGGTATTTGATCCTTCAGGGAAAAACCAGCTCCTAAACTCCTCCCCAACCCATCTCTTCCACCTCCCAGTTCTCCCCAAAATGGAACTAGAGCCTCCTTGGGAGGCTCTCCCTGGCATGCCAGCATTCCAGGGGTAAGGAGTGAGGCACAGCCCAGGGGCTCCACAAAGAGGGACACCCGGGGAGCTCCTCGCTTGTGGCATCACCAGTTCTCCCAAGGGCATGACCCCTACCAGGGCAAGGGTGCCTAACCTCCTTACTGCCGGTCTTGAGGAGAGCAGCCCCCGACCCCCTTAGAGACAATAGAGACACCCAAGGATACGTCTCTGGAAATGAAATGTAGCACAATCTTTGCGTGACCAGGAACCCTGACGTGCCACCAGGGTTCTCGCTCCACACCCTGCTGCCCCAGGGGCCCGCTGAGCACCTCCTCCGTGGGGGCTCCAGTGTTCCCCCATGCTTCCGATTCCCTATCCTCCTCGGCCCAGAAAGCAGCAGAGCTTCATGAAGGCCGCTCTTCTGTTTCTCTGATTGCTTCCTGCACTGTGCAAACTCTGTGCAAGCAAGGCTATCTTTGCTTGATGAAGTCAACGAGGCGCCCCCACCCCTCCTGGCTGGAGGGAAAGGGCACGCCCTTCAGGCCCAAGTGGGCCTGCAGCATTTCTGCCCAGTGGGCAGGTGTCTGCAAGGAGATGGAAAAGAAGAGGCCGCCTCCCTGCCGGCTCCTCCCTTTTATGCTCCTCTCCTCCCGGGGGTTTTCTTCTCGGGGTCCTGACATGGAAAGAGGCTTGTGAACATGCTGCTTCCCGTCCTGGATTCTCTTTCATGGAACGAAGAGGGAGGAGACGGGCGTATAGACTCTTCCTTCCCCTGCCTTTTTCCTCAAGTCTGCTTTTCACTCAGGTCAGAAGAGGATGGGGCAAAACCAAACAGCCCTGACCAGTCAGGGGAGGCCTGGGGACTGCCAGCGGGGCCTGGTCTGGCTGGGAAAGGTTGATTTTGAGAGTGCCTGAGCATCTCAGAGCAATGTTGGTGATGCCAAAGAGAGCAACTTGGTCTCCCCGGGCGCCCGCTCTGCCGCTGAGGTCGCACAGACGCGGCTTCGGGCGTTGGCCTGCCGGAGGGTGGGACCTTGTTCTCTGACAAAGGGCTTAATCTTTCCATGTAGCAAAGCAACTCCTTCTTCCCCCATCCCTGACCTTGGGCTTTTGTGGGCCCAGCCTGGCTGTGCCTGTGAGGAAAACCACACCAGTAAGAGAGATTGAATTCTGTCAGGGGCCTAGACTAGCTTGAGAGGAGTGCTTATTGAGAAAAGTGCATTACCGTTTCGGGGAAACCTTCCAGGGCTCTAGTTGGAAACTTAGCCAGTAAGGCCGGGGGCCAGAGGTCACACCAATATCAGGAAGGGTCCCTAGGACTGGGTTCTAGAGAGTTTGGCTAAAGAAATGGGCCCTGAGAATCCAGGAGCCACAGAGCACCCCCCCCCCCCCAAAACCCCAGGTCTATGGCTTGGACAGCTGGCTACAGGGAATCAAACAAAGGCTGTTCTATACAGTTTTGTCCCAAACTGTGACCTTGTGCAAGACTCCTCACTTGTCTGGGCCTCAGCTTCCTCATCTGCAAAATCAGAACATTTGCTAGTTGCCCATGGTTCCCTCCAGGTTTTGAAAGTCTGATCTGGAGCTGAGGAGGGTTTCCAGCCTGGTGTGCCTGGGTCCAAGGGCTGGTTTTCGTCCAGTCCCTGGAACCCCCACCAGGCGTAGGTCCTCATCTGTCCACGCCCAGATGCTGCTTCTGACAAGAACTCTGGGAATCCTAACAGACTGCTTCCACCTCTTTGTGGTTTGTTCTTTCTCTTTTCTTCTTGTGTCATGACTGGAAATACTTAAGGGTTGTCTACAATGGACAATTTTCGAGGTGCTGATGTGAAGTGACCACCTCAGCCGCCGCCCGCATAGGTCACTACCCCCACCGGCAGATGAGACTGGGTCTGTCCTCCTCTCTGCTTCTAGAATGACATCCGTGGGAGAGTTGAACACCTGAGAATGTTAGAGGCAACGCTCTCCAATGGGAGGAGAGAGGGCACTTACTCCCTGGCAAAGTATTTTGCTTCTTGAAAACACCCCTCTCTCCAGAATCTCTCAGCAGACCTCACCTCAGGCAGAGTGGCTGCCTCCTTAGGAAAAGTTGGCCTGATTATTCTATTCACTCCTTTAGAATGTAAATTCACAGGAGGCAGGAACCCCTTTTTTAGAATTTCCAAATGCATCATGCAAAGAAAGAGATAGCTGGTAGGGACTGACAAGCACACTGTTTAGATAAGAAGCAATTAGCGTTTTATATCTGTGCTCTCTACATTTTCTATGTGCGGCATCTTTCCAAACTTGCTGTGGCTCCTAGGTGGCAGGTGGACGGCTGGGGAGGATTGCCGGCTGTTTCCAACAACATTCTTGCCAATTCCCTAGAGGAGAAAATTCTTCACACAACTTCTGCATGTACAATATTTGGGCAGCAAAAAAAAAAAAAAAAAATTAAAGTCAGTTTGAAAATGGTTTCTTGTGTTGCTTTCTGAAGATGGTTCTTAATTCTAGGAGAGAGAAAACAGGGTTCCCAGGTGACTAAAATGAGGAGGAGGAGGAGGAAGACACCAAGGCTGAGAGGCAGGAGAGGGCAGGACATCCCAGGAAAAGGCCTCAGACTTCCAGGGCCTCTGACTCCTCTGTGGGGACTCTGTTGCCACACTGATGTCTGTGGGCCAGGCGGCTTTCCAGCTGTCCCACATTCCTGCTTACAGGCCCTGGAAGCCTTCTATTCCCGCAGACTCCACAAGGGATGCCCTGTGTCAAATAGAAGGGAAGGTAAGATGGAGCTAAGGTCACTGCTTTTGACCCCTCATGCATTTCTTCCTGATTTCTTGGGTCCAGGAGCTCTGCTCAGGCATATGGTGGGCCAGTCTTATTTACTTCAGTCACACTTGATGCAGGCAGTAAACATGCAGTTGACCTCCAGGGCTGTGAACTCCAGCAATCATTGATCCTTGGGGCACCCCTTCCCCTCCCTGTCTCAGGGAGGAACAGAAAGGTATGTTAACATTTAATCACTTCCAGGCAGTGCCCTTGTCCTCCTAGGTCTGGGTCTGGGGGACAGAAGATGGATAAAGGAAGTGTCCCAATGTTACATGCTTGCTGGGAAAAGGCTGGCATCCTCTTTCCCAGGGGTCCTCCAGTATGATCTCCAATGCTTCGGCTCTAGCCCTTAGCCTTTCAGTTCCAGGGGGCACCCTCTCTTGAGGGAAGACTTATGAAACCAGGCTCACTCTATGAGCTCTAATGCTTCCCAGGTTTCTGTTTTTACTTCTTTTCCATTTCTGCTCTATGGATTATCTGGGTGGGCCCAGTTTAATCACTTGGGTCTTTAAAAGTAGAAAACTTTTCCTGGCTGTTGTCAAAGCAAGCTATGATCACAGAAGAATGGTCAGAGAGATGCAGAGTGAGAGAAATTAAAGACTAAATGTATGAAGAGTAAGTCATACTATGTTCATGGATTGAAGGATATTATCATGAAGATGTCAATTCTCCCCATACACTTTCAGTAAAAATCCCAACAGGCTTTCTGGAGAAATTGATATGCTGATACTAAAATTTATTGGAAATGCAAAAGACCTTGAATAGCTAAAACAATTTTGAAAAAGAAGGACCAAGTTGGAAGAGTTTCTATAAAGTAACAGTGGTTCTGGCATAAGGATGGACCCATAGACCAGTGGAACAGAGCAGTGTGCAGAAACAGACTTAACACACGGCCACTTGACTTTTGACAAAGGTGCCAAAGGAATTCAACAATCTTTTCAACAAATGGTGCTGCAACAACTAGATATTTTGAATGGAAAAATACAAACCTTGACCCTTAATTCTCATTATACACATTATACACAAAACTAACTCAAAGTGGGTCATAGACCTAAATATAAAAGTTATAAAACTCCTAGAAGAAAACATAGGGTAAAAAATTCTTCACCACTTTATGGTAGGCAGTAGATTCTTAGAACATAAAGAGCATTAACCTTGAAATGAAAAGACAAATTGGATCTCATCCAAACTAAAATGTCTTTGAAAGATACCATTAAGACTCCTAATGAGATGACCACTTAGAGGACCAGAGGAAAAATGAGCCAAAGCTTGGAACAGATACATCAGAAAAGAAGATACACATTTTGCCAACTGGCATATGAAAAGACATTCATCACCATTATTCACCAGGGAGTTGCATACCCGGTAGAATAGCTCAGATTAAAGACTGAGTGCTGGCAGGGATGGGAGCAGCTTTTTGGCTGGAAATATAAAATGGTACAACCAGTCTGGAAAACGATTTGGCGATTTCTTTTAAATTTCTTTTTTTTTTTTTTTTTTTTTTTTTTTTTTTTTTTTTTTTTTTTTTTTTTTTTTTTTTTTTTTTTTTTTTTTCTATTTTTTTTTTTTTTTTTTTATTTATTTGACAGAGAGAAACACAGCCAGAGAAGGAACACAAGCAGGGGGAGTGAGAGAGGGAGAAGCAGGCTTCCCGCTGAGCAGGGAGCCCGATGTGGGACTTGATCCAGGGTCTCCGGGATCGTGACCTGAGCCGAAGGCAGTTGCTCAACCAACTGAGCCACCCAGGCGCCCCTCTTTTAAATTTCTAATAGGTTTGCCACGTGACCCAGCAATTCCACTTCTAGGTGTTTGTCAGGAAAAATGACAACATATGGCCATCCAAAGACAAAAATATTCATGGCAACTTTATTCATAACAGCCAAAACTTTGAAACATTGCAAGTGTGTAACGTATCTCATAGGGGCCCATCTGAATACAGAAACCATGTGGTCATGTGAACAAGGAAAATTTAATTTTAAAAATCATTACCTCAGCAGTGGAGTAACCCTAAGAGAGCTCTACAGAGTGTATTCTAAGGCAGAAGGAGAGTATCCAAGGAGGGAACAAATTGAAAGGGGCCCTTCTCCTTCACGCTGGGATTCCAACCTTATTGAAAAATGTGTCATGCTTGGCCGGTGGTCTCCAGGTCGGTAGCAAATGCCCCTCTGGGGCGCTGGCTGCAGAGACTAGTGGGGAGTGCCCCAGGGAGTCCAAGTAGGGAACCTACTTGCAGGCAGAGTGGTGAAGGTGTGGAATGCATGTGCCTCTGCCTGGAGAACCACCAGAAACACTCGTCTCCAGGGAGCTGGTGGGGTGATGGCTGGCAGGTCAGCAACACAGGGAACTCGGTGTCCTGCCAGCCAGCACGGTGTGTGAGGCTAGAGGTTTGCAGAGTCCATGATGGGAGGGTGTAGCAAGGTGGGCATTGGGCTAGACGGGAGGCTGTGGGCTTACAGACATTGCGTGCTCTGGATGCGGAGCCGGGGCAGTGTAATGGATATCCCGACGCATTGCTTTCTGGCAGCCCTCTCAGTCAGAGGAGAAGCAAACAATCGGCCTGGGAAGGCGTCTTCCTCCTGCAGTGTCCCGCTAGCGCCATCTACTGATACGGTTCAGTGCTGCTCTCACTGCAAAGGAGAATTGCTTCAAGGGGCTATTCTGCTATTGCCCAGCAGATAATGCAGGGCGGATCTGGAGTTGAGAGGCAGCAGATTGATAACGGGCATACCTAGCCAACAAGTGCAATGGAAAAACACTTTGGTATATTAATATAATAGGATCCCACTGGCACTAAATAGAATGAACTACCGATACAAAACTACATGGACAGATGGCAGAAACAGCATCCTGAATGAAAGAAATCAGACACGAAAGGGTAAATACTGTTATGTGAAGTTCTAGCCCACACAAGGATAATGTATAAGGACAAAAAGCCATCGGTGTCTCCTGATTTGGGGTGGGTGGTATTGACTGCAAAGGATCATAGAGAAATTCAGGGTAATAATGAAACGAGGCTACATCGGCATATGCATTTAGTAATGCTACTTTGTAAATTCTGGGGGTAAGAGCCATGTGAGAAGACCACAGCTCTGATAAGAACGTTGGAAACTTTCCCTCTTCCTGCAAGAGGTGCATTCTCAGGGTGGGAAGGCCTTGGTGGTCAGAAAGGATTATTCTGGGTGTTACTGGGGTACCGATGACCCACCTTATAGGAAGTTACCCAGGAAACTCCGGCCATGGTCTCTTTGAGGGTAGGCCCCCACATTCTTTTCCAGCTCAGCCATCACTGTCCCTGTGTCTTCACAGTTTGGCCATAGGCCCAGGTAGCGTAAGAGGACAGTTACAAAGGGGGTGCCCTTCAAGACAGGCCAGTCAACGAGACAGGGATAAGGGTCACAGGAAGAACAACCTGCCCAAGGAAAAGGAACTTACTAAAGATCCCAGTAGCTTCTGAAAGTGTGAGACTTTATGGACTAGAAGAGTAACTACCGTAATTGGTAATACTATCTAATAAGAACAAATTGTAAAGGGGTTGCAGAAGGTGGCCAACGTGCAGCCCCTTTATAAATGAAGCCTGTCAGTAGATGCTGACCCCTTCACTAATGTTGGCTGGCGCCGGTGGTCAAGAAGAGAGTCTACAGTCTTGATTCATCGGTGTGTATACTTGCCTCAAAACTCCAGAAACTGATAAAGAACGACTAATGAACTCTAGGAAAATTTATAAAATATAGGCTGGTTATAAAAGGCCAAAATTATCTTGTAGGGTTTTTTAAAATTCATTTGAGAGAGAGAAAGGGAGAGAGAGAGAGACAGAGAGAGAACACATCTCCCCTGGGATGAGGAATCGTTTGTTTTTTGTTTTTTGTTTTGTTTTTTTTTCTTAATAACATCAGCATCAGAGGACTGTGTTGGTCATGCTTCTATCATTGGCCTCAGTGAGGCCCCTCTTTTGTTCTATTTATTCACTCTCATGCCCATTTTTCACTTCTCCCCTCATGAAAACACTACTCAAAATATTTTGACATGTATGTGTATGTATTCTCACAAAATCTGTGGTGCTATTTTGTGAGCTGTATTTTTAATTTTCCTATGTGCTTATGCACTAGACTCCCTTCTGTTGACTACCTTTCACCCAGCTCTCTCTTTGCAAGATGTGCCTCTGAGTGTGTGTGTGTCACCTCTGCTTCTAACTTCCACACTGTGTCCTGCCAAGCCTCTCCTCCGTTTCCCCAGGGACAGCCCCACACCTAGGCGGTCCGACTTTTCACCACAATGGACACTTCCAAACCCACCATCCTGCTACATGCCCACTCGTGAAACTCTGGGAGAGTCCTTGGGGGGAGGCGCCCAGCACTGGGAGCACTGAGTTAAAGGGTCTAATCTTCCGTCATTCATGTGCAAGTATTCTTGTTGGCATGAGAAATCGTTCATTAAATATATCCCTAAGGTGAGTTCAGCAAGCTCCCTCTGGGCCATTCTTTGCCCAAGACCTAGAAAGTAAAATAGTTTTATCAAATCTACAGGATAGGGGCACCTGGGTGGCTCAGATGATTAAGCATCTGCTTTTGGCTCAGGTCATGATCTCCAGAGTCCTGGGATCAAGTCCTGCATCAGGCTCCCTACTCAGCAGGAAATCTGCTTCTCCCTCTCCCTCTGCCTCTCCCCTGCTTGTGCTCTCTCAAATGAATTTTAAAAAACCCTACAAGATAATTTTGGCCTTTTATAACCAGCCTATATTTTACAAATTTTCCTAGAGTTCATTAGTCGTTCTTTATCAGTTTCTGGAGTTTTGAGGCAAGTATACACACCGATGAATCAAGACTGTAGACTCTCTTCTTGACCACCGGCGCCAGCCAACATTAGTGAAGGGGTCAGCATCTACTGTCAGGCTTCATTTATAAAGGTGCTGCATGTTGGCCACATGGCCACGTGGACCTTAGCTGACCAACACGGTATAGAAACTGAGAGATCAGAACCAAGTTTTTCAGAAAGCTTTTATAAGACCTGGAAAGCAGTACGTCTCAGAACATTCCATTCACACCATTATCAGGCCAAAGCTACCTCGGTCTCCGTGCTGATCTCCGCGAGGGGTTATGGTGACCTGGGCCTGCCGGTGCACACGGTGTGTGTCCGCGTGAGTATTAGTGTCCCTGACTTTTGTGTCGAGATGGGCAAGGATTATCAGGACTCAGCCATCTGCCCCAAGCTTTACTCCCTGTGGAGACTCTCATGTAAAATAATAGGATCTCCATTTATCTATGATGTAGGGAGTGGAAATAGAGGCACGTGCTATTCTCAGGCAGCAACTTAACCAGGACATGGGGGTAGCTGAGCCCCCCATCTTGGGAAAGAGACCCTTACCTGAGGGAGGTGGCCATCCTGGTTGTATGCCTGCTGTCCATGTCCACTGGGTCGCCAGATGCGGGGTACCACCTTCCCAGGAGTTCTGGGCTGGGCCAAGGGCCCTCATGGGAGGAGTGCGAGGCCCCCATGATGGCGTGTGGGGATCATCAGGCCCAGGGAGGGCTGGTTGGGGCACATGTCCTAGCAGGAGCAAGGGGGCCTATCTGGTCCCAAGGCCTATCCATGCAGGCGGGAGAAGAGGCAGGGTGAGGAGGAGGGGCCGGGGTAAAGGGAGAAGTGTGGGAGAGGGGGGCAAGTCTGAAGGCATGGGGGATGTAGGGGAGAGAAGGAGGGGAAAGGCAGTTGGTGGGAGGAGCTGGGGGACAGGAAAGGGGAACGTCCCCAGGCAGGTAGGTGGGAAGGGGTGAAACCAGTAAGAGGAGGTAGGCAATCTGGGCATGAGGTGGGGAGAAGACGGGGCTGGCCTGAGTAACTGGTGACTGAGGCAGGTCTAAGGTGGAGAGGCAGGGAAGTCATAGGGGCAAGAGGTAAGACAGGAGGCAGGGAAAGGGCCGGAAGCCCAGCTGGGGCCGGAGAAGGCTGCCTCTTCTGCATGGCTCTCAGTTGAAAAATGAGGGTGATGGGTTCACTGTTCTGTATTCTCTCTTTGCTTGATTCCATTATGACTCAGATTCCATTAAAAGAGAGTCCAATGTTCTTTTTTTTTTTTTTTAAGATTTTATTTATTTGACAGAGAGAAACACAGCCAGAGAGGGGACACAAGCAGGGGGAGTGAGAGAGGGAGAAGCAGGCTTCCCACCGAGCAGGGAGCCTGATGTGGGACTCGATTCCGGGTCTCCGGGATCATGACCTGAGCCGAAGGCAGTCGCTTAACCAACTGAGCCACCCAGGCGTCCTAAGAGTCCAATGTTCTACAGCATTTTGACTCGGAGGATACTTCTGAGAGCCTTGAGCATAGCTTTCTCCATCTTATAAATCAAGAAACAAAGGCCTAGAAGGTTGTTCAAATCATCCAGCACTCAGATAGAGACCCGGTTTGGATGGAAACCAACCCAGAGCTCATAAAAACAATCCCAGGGGCACCTGGGTGGCCCAGTTAGTTAAGCGTTGGGTTTTGGGTTTGATTCACTGAGCAATAGTTGTGCTCACTCCTAGGCCTGGGTGTGGGGGCGGGGGAGGGGGAGGAAGGCCCTGGAGCTGGAGTTGAGTTGAATTAGATGTTCCCACACCTGTCTCACTCTGTCCTATTCGAATTTCACAGGCCAGGGGTGTTACCTCCATTTTAAGCGAGAAGAAACTATAGGCCCAGATAGGGGTAGAGAGTTGCCCTGGGCCATACAGCCTCAGAACAATACCAGACCCAGAAACAGGGTACCTAGTTGTGTGCTCTTTTCAGTAAATGACTACATCAGGAAAGGGGACAGTCATGTAAGGGGACGTGGGTGTAATGACAGCAGCCACAACCACCCCTTCTGTCTCTCTTGTGCCACTTACATGATTTCAGAATTCCCCAATGTTGGTGCCTCTTGCATGCTCACTGGTCACTGATGTGTCCCCGTGGGCCGATCTAGATCTGGCTTTCAGGGATTCCTAATCATTTCTGGTCCACAGAGGAAATCCCTTCCTGGTTCTCAGTATTAAAATGGATTTATTAAAATACATATTTTTTTCATTTCTCTGATTCAGCAAAGATGCAGAATCTTATAGGGCTACTAAGCTTCCCACCTGGGACCAGAACCTCTGCTTTATCAGTGAATCCTGTCCTATTACCATGTTTGTATGCACACATGCCCCTTCCATGAACTTTTTTTTTTTTTAAGATTTATTTATTTTTAGAGACAGAGCAGAAGCATGGGGGGAGGGTGCAGAGGGAGAGAAACTTCAAGCAGACTCCCGGCTGAGTGAGCAGCCCAACGCTGGGCTTCATCCCACAACCTCTGAGATCATGACCTGAGCTGAAACCAAGGGACAGACTCTTGACCCTTGGAGCCGCTGAAACACCCCCTTCCCTGAACTCTTAAAACACTATATTAGTCATGGTTCTCCTGAGAAACAGAACCAATAGGACAACAGCCCTCTGTTGTCACGAAATGGTTGCCATCTAATGGGACACAAGCAAAAGGTCATCAGAGACCGCGTGACAAGTGCTGCTGGGGGAGGCCGAGGTTGTGGTGGAAGCTCCCTGGAGGTGCTTGTTATAGGGCGTGCTCGGTGAATCACTGCTGACACCATTAAGGGTTAAACAACAGAGGTTTATTATAGCTGGCCAGCGACCAACCACTAGAATCTGGTCTCTGCGAGGGCCCCGACCCTAGGGTGGTCTGGGTTTTTAAAGAAACGAAGCATGTCCTGGTGGACATGTCTCCAAAGGAACAGAACATATCCAGGTGGGCATGTCTCCGTTGAATAGCAAAGCGACAGCAGTAAGCTTATTCTCTTACAGAAGCGGGAGTCGCTGGTTATGCACGATAGTGCAGAGGGGTGATTTATTATTGCTTGTAATCGGCCAGGGCTGCTAGGGTGCTTTCCAGCCCCGAGTTCTGGGACATGTTTATATTGTTGGGCTCACCTGTGGTCAGTTAGCCTCACAACTGCCATTTTGGGTATCTGGTGACCATTTAACATGCTGAGCCAGGCTCGGTGTCTCAGGAGAGAGACAGAGACTGCTCAGGGGACAGCTGGAAGGAGAGTAGGAGCTTGGGGCATGTGGCTGGGGCAGAGCCTGTAGAGCAGCCAGAGCCCATCTGGAGGCTGGACCCAGGCTCCAGAAAGTAAGAGGGTGTGCGGTGGGGGAGAGAATTAGTGGAGCTAAAAGGGCAGGGTTGCTATAGCAGCAGCATCCAGGGAAAAGAAAGATCTCGGCAAAAGACCTCGCATCACCAGAGCGCATGCAAGTCTGGCCGCAGTGCTGAGGTCATTGCGCGAGGAGTTCAGAGCATCTCTGCAAGAGCAATGCGGAAGAGCTGAGCTGGAAGAGCTTTGTAAACTACCTTCAAAAGAATGGCTTCCCCCTATGACAGGTAGGAGACTCTGAAAGCCTTTGGGAAGGAGAAAGACAGGGTTGCAATCATGTTTTAGAAACACTCCTCGCATCCCGCGCCCGGGCTCTAAGGAAGGAGGAAGAAAGGAGTGCAGTTCCGGGACTATTGTACGGAATCTGGACCCAGAAGGTGGAGAATGGCCTCCACCCGGCTGGGGCTTGCGGAGGGAGGCCGCAATCTGAGCTCCGGCAAAACCGGCAGGACTTCCTGACTCACTGGGAGTGAGACAGCAGGAGAAGTCGGCTTAGCACTCATGGTTCTGACTTAGAAAACAGAGTGCATGGGGGAATATTAGAAGAGTGGGTTTGTCTGATGGGAGAAAGCATGGGAAGGTGATGGATCCTGGTTTTGACCTGTTGTGAATCGAGTGCACCAGAGGACATCAGCCGGCCTTTGCGCTGTCTGCCGGCAGCTCCAGAGAGAGATCCAAGCGAGGCATGCAGAAATACACTTTTCAAAAGGTGTGTAAAGGCAGCAGCCACAGCTCCCGGGCTGAGGAACAGCACTTATAATCCCAGACAGACGGAGGAGCCTATAAACTGGACTGGGAAAGAGCAGCCCCCGGGATAGGGGGAAACCTGGGAATGTGGGGTGTCATGGAACCCCAGGCAAGAGAGTGTTTTAAGATGAAGGGAATAATCAGAGAGGTAATATAAGGACTTTTTGCATTTACACGGAGGACAGTGGTCTTACTAAGTGCTTTCCACTTGAACCCGCCCTGCACTGGGCATTTAATGAAAATTTGTTCAGTGAATAAAAGAGCCACCCTACAGCGATTCCATAGGCAGACTTCACCCATCATTGAATGGTGGTGATGGAATTAGCAGCCCGGTGGTGGTAACCCGACCCAATCAAGGAACTCACTAAAGGTGGCGAGAAATGCAGCTGTGCCCAACAGAGCGCGCTCCTACTTTAAGGGAGGAGGCCTGCGGATGGGTGGACCCTGTTCAGCTGAGACTACCCTGCGCTCAAAGCCTCAGAGCTTTCCGTCGGGTCTGCGTCTGCGCTGGCGGGTGAGTGTTGGCAGGGAGGAACGGCCCACCCCTGCTTCCTTTTGTAGAATTATGCTCACCCTGCACGGATCTGCGCTTTGCCTTAGGCATGACTGGGCACCCAGACAGCTTATCTTAAGAAACAGAATTTCTCGGCTCCTTCTGCTTTGAATGGATTTGGATGTGAGTTGAATTGAATCGGAAGGTTCCCCCACTTAGGCCCGAAAAAAAAAAAAAAAAAAAAAAAGGCTGTGCAGGTGTTGGAGCTGGTGGGCGTGGGGTTCCTCCACGGGTTTCAGGAGCCTCGAGGCAGGATTGTTCTTGCACCCCAAAACACAGGTCTGGCACCCGCTCACTTTGGGAGCCTCGCCGCCTCTGCCAGCAGTTGGGGTTGAAGGCAAAGTACCCCAGGTTCCAGAGACTCTCCCATGCTTGCGGCTGGGGTGGCAGGGAGGGCAGCCCCAACCAGAGGGGAGACTTGTCCCCAAGCCAAAGCCCACTGTGCCCCTTACTTTGTGTTTGCTCCTTGTCAGGGCAGAGAGAGTGGCAGACACATTAATAATAATAAACCCCACTAACGAAGAGTGAGCTAATTAAAACTTGCCAGCTGGCAGGCAGAAGACGGTAGTGTCTGATCAAGTGGGAATAGGTTATAATATAAGGAAGTATTGAAGTGAGTTACATGAATTGTAACCCAAGTTTGGGTCCTAAAACATAACTGTTACCTAAAATGTCTTTTGAAGAGATTCCACTCTGGCAGCAAGCACCGAAATGAAAACTGTTGCCACAAAGACAGCAACAAGAATACTCGCAGCTAACATTTCTGCGCATGCTCTCTTGTAGTGCTTGGCATAGTTTATGAGCTCGTTCTCTCAGGGTCCCCGCGAGGGGTGGGGGTCTCTTTTCTGCTTTCCTGCCCCATTATGCTGGGGGGATTCAGGGTTGACGAAGGGTTTGGGGTTGTTGTTGTTGCTGTTGTTGTTCTAAAAGTTTTCTGCATGCTATCAGCCAGGGAATTCAGTGACACTGGAAGGCAGGCAAGTCAAGTCTCTGAAGGGAGATGGCATGGGGTCTTGAGCATGGGGGGGGGGGATTTGGCAAGGCTATTTTTAACAGGCAGAGGACAGAAAGAACATCCATCCACACGGATGCAGGCACACTGGTAGAATCGGGCAAGAAGAGGAGGGCTTCCCCTTCTGTTGCTTTATTCTTTCAGTAAAATGAGGGAAGCCACCCAGAGATGGGCTGAGCTGCAGCTGGCTGATGGAAAGAGGAGAGACTGTTAACAGCGGACCTATACTTAGGGCTTACGAAACTTCAGGTGTTCTTCTCAGCACTTGGCTGGCATTAGCTCGTTCAATCCTTGTTATAGCCCTGAGAAGCATTGACCATTTTGGACCCATTCTGCAGAGGAGGAAATAAGACACAGAAGTTAAATAACTTGCCTGAGGTTACCCAGCTACTCAGGGGACAGAGAGAGCCCTGCCCCTTCAGACACCATTGCCCTAACTCTCGAGTTGTCTTGGAAGGCCTGCAGCTCACAGGTGAGCTGCTGAACTCCTGAGGTGGAACTGAGTACTCTTTAAAGTGAGCCAAGTTGCTGAAATTGGAATTTTGACTTGGAAACAAGATCCAGTTGATGCGAGATGAGATGCAAAGCATGTGAGATCCCAGCGTGAGGGCCCAAATCAACCTATGGAGACCTGCAAGGAAAATGTCCTAAGGATCTCTTCCAGAACTCCTTAAACCTTCTGTCAGATGAAGGAGGCCGAGAGGAGAAGAGTGAAGGGCCTTCTATGGTGCAGTGTTGTGGCCACGGGGTTGATGGTCCTCGCTCCACTTTGGCACCGGGGCAGAAGTACGCTACTCGGGAACCTCAGCCTTGTGCATGGGGCCTCCGGGGGCCCAGCAGTAAGCAGTTCAGCTGAGAATTGTGTTCCTGAGCCAGGAGCAAAGAGGCTGAGAATGATGCTTGGGAATATGGCAGCGGCCGCGGGTGTGGACAACTGGAGGGCTAGAGGAAGCCTGTCTGATGGCATTGGTCATGGTGTCTTGCTGCACTGGGACAGACCATGTGCCTGAATGTGCACTGGAAAGGGAATACAAATGTTTCCTGTGGTCCAGAAACTGGAGAGGAGCTGGTGGCATTGTCTTGGGTCCCAGTGGGGCTGTCTGGAGAGTTGAGGAGACCTTGATGGACAGAGGCTGAGAAGTGGTGCTTGATGCCAGGGCTGAGGAAGGAATCCTCAGCAGCCATCTTGAACAGAGGGGCAGTCGTCTGAGTCTAGTTCACCCAAGGAGAGATGCATATGGGGCTGTGAAGCCTCTGAATAACCATCAAAGCACCATGGCAGCATTGGTTTTCTTCATCTACCAGACCCAGCTAGAGAGCCGGCTTGCACCCAAGCGCTTGAGAGCAGATTGCAAGAGTCCCAGTTGACATACTGGTATTCCTCCTCCTCCTCTGTCCTTACACCCTTGTGAGCCCCCAACAATGGTTAACGAATAGGGATGGGGGTGAGAAGGAAAAGAGGAGGGAGAATAGTGATGAAGGCCCTTTTCCATTGCAAGCTTCCTACCAAATGCTCCAGGTGGGAAGCCTCAATGCCAAGTTTTATCCAGACATTCTGGTCACTGCAGCTCACTGGGTTTGAGACCAAAAGTGAGTGAAGGACTGTCTTATTGCTAAGAGAAAAAAAGTTATAGGTCTGCTGGACTCTCTTCCAGGGAAGGAGATGACCCCCCACTAAATAAGTATTAAAGGCATGGTAAGAGACCAGTCCACTTGATTATTTCATGAGCAGTACTTCCTCACCATATCTGTCTGTGGTTGGGGAGCTAAGGTGAAGGCAATTGGTTATGTGGTCTTTTTCCTGTGGTCAGCTGCTTGAGTACCAGCCTAAAAGTCAGTGTTGGGTTTATTGAGGGTTGGGATTTCCTAGATTAGTGGAATGGGTAGAGAGGGAAGAGAGGCTTAAACTTGTTTTTAAAAGTCCAAAATGATGGACCATGGAATCTATGCCAGGAAAGGTGGAAAACGAAGAGAGAAAGGGAAGGATAATTATTGGAAAGTCATGAGCATCCTTTCCTGGAGGTCCCAGTGAGGTTGAAGAATTATGAGAATATGGGTACCAGAGAACCCAAACTGGAAAAACAGGAGGTGGTGGTCAGTGATGTTAAGTAACTTCTATAAAGTCAGGGACCCACCAAGAGGGGGAGTTGGTAGCCTGACAGCAGACTGGTCCTTGCAAATTCCAGTTCGTCGTCTCTGTGCCATTCAGAACCCTTGGAATAAATCTGACCTTTCCATCTTCATAGCATTCTCTCCTACAAACCATAGTGTCAGCCCTAATAAATACTATATTTTCTACTACAAATGTTTTCCTTGTTTTCTACAGTTTTTTTTAAGGGAAATACTGAACTTTCTTGTTGTACACCGTTGTAGGGTTCCCCCCACCACTCCATGACTGAAATGCGAAATCCCTTATGAGCATTTGCTGCTGTCACACTTTTTTTAGTGCCAAATTGTTTTCTGGAGCAGAATTTGGTGATTCATCACTTACTACACCCAGTGCTCATCATAACAAGTGCCCTCTTTCATACCCATCCCCCCATCTGGCCCATCCTCCACCCACATCCCTCCATCAACTCTCAGTTTGTTCTCTATTATTAAGAGTCTTTTATGGTTTGTTTCCCTCTTTCCTTTTTCCCTTTTCCCCCTTCCCATATGTCCATCTGTTTTCTTTTTCAAATTCCACATGTGAGTTAGATCCTGTGTTATTTGTCTTTCTCTGACTTATTTCACATAGCAAAATACATTCTTACTCCATCCATCAACAATAGCCAGGTGATGGAGAGAGCCCAAGTGTCCATCACTTGATGAATGGATAAAGAAGATGTGGTGTCTGTGTATATATATACAATGGGATGTTATTTAGTCATCAGAAAGAATGACATCTTTTTTTTTTAAAGATTTATTTATTTGACAGCGAGAAACACAGCTAGAGAGGGAACACAAGCAGGGGGAGTGAAAGAGGGAGAAGCAGGCCTCCCGCAGAGAAGGGAGCCTGATGTGGGGCTCGATCCCGGGTATCCGGGATCATGACCCGAGCCAAAGGCAGTCGCTTAACCAACTGAGCCACCCAGGTGCCCCAGAAAGAATGACATCTTGCCATTTGCAATGACATGGATGGACCTAGAATGTCACACACTTCCTAAATAATCATAATGTCTCTGCCCAATTTTCTAAATGAAACATCCAATTTTGTTTATTCTGCATCTGATATAAAAACCCTAAGTGATTCCTTATTTACTACTTTAAGTCACAGACCTTTATCTAATTTTCTAGTCCATTCATATTTTTTCCTGCTTTACTGAGAGCCTGCCATGAAATATGAGTTGTAATCACAGAAGATGAATAAAGGGAATCCTGTCTTAAGTTATCTCATCGATATCTGCAAAAGTGACAATTATTATTGAAATCCCAGAATGTTCCAAGTGACTTACATCATACTGGCCAAGCTTAGCTAACTCACAGATAGGACCGGCATTTCCAGACCACAAAGAAGGGCTCATGAAGGGGGAATGAGTAGCCTGGCCTCTACACCTCAGATTGCCTGGCACAGGACGGGCCCTCAGTGAATGCCTCTTAAATGAGCGAATGGCTTTCAATGCAGGAACATTCACTAATTATATCCATCCAGTTGGACTGTCAAGGACAATTCATGGTTGAATTTAAGTCAGTTTGAAAGGGTCACTGGAGCTCTGGAAATTTTAAGAGCAAGTGAAGAAAGTGGCTCTATGGACTTTATGGCTGGAAGGTAACAATATTTGGAATTAAATGAGTATCAGGATTACACAAATTTATTTTAAAGGTTGCAATTCATTTAACTAGAATAATATGACTAAATTAAATAAAGGTTGGCTCAGTATCCCAAATGTAGAGATGTGATAAACTTGTTTTCCGAACTGGTGGAGAGGAGATGGAGAGGCTGGGAGAGAAGGTCAGCTCCCTGGTGATACCAAAGCTGCCTTCTGGATACCATTTCCCTCCACTGATACCATTTAAAAAATGAACTTAGTCAATGCTTATTATTACTCCACTGAGAGTATTTGAAATAAGCCATAGTTGTCCTTGAGGTCTGAGTGAAAGAGCTTGCAATCAGAATTCTGGATGGTGAAGGGACCAGAAACTCACCAAGGATTATCAGGAGCTATACAGGTAGAAACTATTGAGAAAGAGGATACCCTGGCCTGAGAGATATTACTCATTCCCAATTCTGAAGACCAATTTGCAGGCAAAGAGCAGGTGAGAAAGAGATCAAAAGTAAAGATAACAGTCATAGTCACTTGAGGGTAATGTTTCTAAGATTCAGGAAGTAGGGACAGTGGTGAGAAGTCACTCCCTGATGCCCAAGAGGCATTTCCAATGGTTTCATACAAATGAAGATTTTTTTTTAAAGATTTTATTTATTTGACAGAGAGAAACACAGCCAGAGAGGGAACACAAGTGGGGGGGGTGAGAGAGGGAGAAGCAGGCTTCCCACCGAGCAGGGAGCCCGATGCAGGACTCGATCCCGGGTCTCCGGGATCATGACCTGAGCCGGAGGCAGTCGCTTAACCAACTGAGCCACCCAGGCGCCCTGAAGATTTAAAAAAATAACAAAAATAACTCTTTCCTATTGAAGAGGAAATTTTTAATTGGGAGAACATCTTGATAAAGTTGCCTCAGCTGCTTATGGGCAAGTTTGCCAAGTACACTTTGGTGCTCTGGATGGCCCAGGTTAACAGGAGGAATCAGAAAAGGTTTTGTCTGCCCCTCCTGGTTCTAAGGAACAGTCTTCCTTATCCTTCATAACGTACTCATGGGGACTGGTCAGTGTAGTTGCTTCATAATAGACTTTTAAATAAAGGCTTATTTTCAGAGATCCATGGACCTTCCAAAATGGTGATGCCTTTAACCTCACCCCCAAATTTCCCACCCTTAGTCTTAGACAAGCATGCTGGCAAAACCCTTGATGAGAGGCTTCTCCAGACTCTAGCTTGTCTCCCGAAGGGACCTCACCCTTTGCTCTTTGCTGGTTTCAGAGAAGCCAAGGTGTTAAATGTCTTAAAGTGCCATCAAAGCAGGATGGACACCACAGTTGCCCTGTCCTTGACAACGGCTTAATCACTGTGATCGCTCTGCCTCTCCACAGCCTATTCTCAGAAGCAGACACCTGCTTCTTTTCAAACTCTATTGAGTGTCTTTGAAAAAGTATCAGAACTCCATCTTAAGGTTTCCATAGTGAGGGCTGGAGGGGGTGCTTGGAGTCTGTTGGTTCATTCATCTTCTGGCACCATGTCAAAAAACAGGCCTTATTCATCCCAGGATGGACAGCTTTTTTTACTTAGAGAGCAAAATGTCCCAGGACCAGATATCCTTTTTAGGGAGGAATTGCTGACAAGGGCACAATTATTTTTATATTCTTTAAACATTGCTTGGGAAACACATTCACAGGCCCTGTAGTGGGGTGACAGGAGACTGCACTAACAACTCAGCTTGGGGGTTCCCTGCCTTATTTACATGTGGAAGCTTTCTTGTCTAGTGCTTACTTCCATTAATTACCACCCCAGCAGATTCTGCAGGCAGAATTGCAACAGGTTATCCTGGGCCCCATTTTAATTGCCAGGACCAAGATTCTGAATGACTAACCTCTAGGCAGCCCTAGTACCATTTAGAAAAGGAATATAAAGCAGGGGCTTCCCAACCTGGAACTGAGATGCTTATGGAGGCCTTCTCATAGAAGTGCTCTATCTAGCCATCTGGGGTGGGACCCAAGATCACCTACATAGATATATGTGTGTGTGTGTGTGTGTGTGTGTGTGTGTGTGTGTGTGTGATTTTTTGGGATAGAACTATATTTTTAACAAGCTATAGAGTTGATTCCAATGCCCAGTCTCATCTGGGAGCCTTGGATACAGATTGAGATGAGGGTAAAAATTGCATGTTGTTGATGCCATTCCACAGGACTGTTTGAAGTCACTAGGCTGATGCCAAAGAGTACAGATTATTTCAGTTACAGATTGGATTTATGTTGATGTTTCTAATTTAACCATTGCTGCACTAAAGATGATTTCACCATTATCCCACTGTACTATAGGAATTTCTCCATCTGGCTTTTATTTTTTGTATATAAGAGACTCCTTCCAGATTCCCCTTATCAAGCTGTACATTCCCACACCAAAGTATGTTTAACGCTGTTTGAGGCTTTAGAAATAACATCTGCTTGTGCAGGTGTGCTGTCTCTCAGGAAGGAAGGAAGGAAGGAAGGAAGGAAGGAAGGAAGGAAGGAAGGAAGGAAGGAAGGAAGGAAGGAAGATACCTCATTTAAAAGATGAATTGTGACAGATTGTCCCCATTAGCTTTCATTTGTGGGGATGTCACATTTCTTTGGGCTAGCTGATGTGCATTGTCCAGTCTCCTGAATTTTACTTCCCAACTTCAATCTACTGCTAAAAATTTCTGTATCTAGTAGATTCAGCACACACAAAAGTGCCGCCTAAGATTTTATCCAAATGTTCCAAAGCCCAGTGATTCTCCTCACTAAAACTTTAGTAGACATGATAACCAAACTTGAGGGCAAGGGGAGATTTTACAGATGCAAACCCTTGGTCCCCACACCTACAGACTGGTTAAGTAGATATGGGGTGAGGCCCAGGAATCTGAATTTTTACAAGACTCCTGGATAATTATGTATACTGGTGTTTTGTGCATTGAATACTAATTGTTTATACTCTCAGACTCACCTTGAGTCATTCTGATATAAGTGATCTGTAAACCACATTTTGAGAAACAAGAATACTCATATAAGAGATTTTAAAGTGGAAAATTTCATACATCTCAAGACAAGATTTTGTGCAAAGTGTAGGACATCGTTACCTGAGATAAGTGGCATTGTGGACCTACCTTCATGATCACACACCATCTTGGCAGAATCTGGTACCACAGGATGGGCCAGGGCTTGAGCCTAACTCTTCATGAAGTTTTTTTCTCATTATGGGTCCAGGATATCCCATAGTGATCATTCTTTTTTTTTTTTAAGTTTAGTTGGCTTACAAAGTTATATTAATTTCAAGTGTACAACCTAGTGATTCAATATGCCTATATGTTACTCAGTGCTCACATTGACAAGAGTAGTCACCATATAATGTCATTACAATACTATTGACCATATTCCCTATGCTTTACTTTTCATCTTTATGGCTTATTTATTTTAAAACTGGCAGTTAGGGGTGCCTGGGTGGCTCAGTTGGTTAAGCGACTGCTTTCGGCTCAGGTCATGATCCCGGAGACCTGGGATCGAGTCCCACATCGGGCTCCCTGCTCGGTGGGAAGCCTGCTTCTCCCTCTCTCACACCCCCTGCTTGTGTTCCCTCTCTGGCTGTGTTTCTCTCTGTCAAATAAATAAAATCTTTAAGAAAAACTGGCAGTTTGACTCTTTGAATTCCCTTCATCAATTTTACCCATCTTCCCACCCACCTCCCCTCTGGCAACCACCAGTTTGTTCTCTGTATTTAGGAGTCTTCGGAGTTTTTTGTTGTTATTGTTGTTTGTTTTGTTCTTTAGATTCCACATATAAGTGAAATCATATGCTATTTGTCTTTCTCTAATTTATTTCATTTAGCATAATACCATCTAAGTCAATTCATGTTGCTGATGGCACAATTTCATTCTATTTTATGGCTGAATAATATTCCATTGTGTGTACACATATCACCTCTCTATCTACTCATCTAATCATGGACACTTGGGTTGCTTTCATGTCTTGGCTCATTGTAAATAATACTGCAATAAACATAGGGATGCATATATCTTTTTGAACTATTGTTTTTGCTTTCTTTGGGTAAGTACACAGTAATGGAATTGCTGGATCATATGGTATTTCTATTTTTAATTTTTTGAGGAACCTCTATACTGTTTTCCATAGTGGTTACACCAAAATACATTCTCACCAATAGCATATGAAGATTCTCTTTTCTTCACTTCCTAGACAACACCTGGTATTTCTTGTCTGTTTGATGCTAACCATTCTCACTAGTGTGCAGTGATATCTTATCATGTCAGTTTTGATTTCCATTTCCTTGATAATGAGTGACGTTGAGCATCTTTTTAAAAAATAATTATTTTATTTTTTCACTGTTCCAAGATTCATTGTTTATGCACCACACCTGGTGCTCCATGCAATATGTGCCCTCCTTAATACCCATCACCAGGCTCATGCATCCCCCCACCCCTCTCCCTTCCAAAATCCTGTTTGTTTCTCAGAGTCCACAGTCTCTCATGCTTTGTTTCCCTCTCAGATTTACCCCAATTCACATTTCCTCTTCTCCCACTGTCCTCCCTGTTACTCCTATTGCTCCACAAGTAAGTGAAACCATATGATAATTGACTTTCTCCACTTGGCTTACTTCACTCAGCATAATCTCCTCCAACCCTGTCCATGCTGATGTAATAGTTGAGTATTCATCCTTTCTGATGGAGGTGCAGTATTCCATTGTATATATGGACCACATCTTCTTATCCATTCATCTGTTGAAGGGCACCTTGGCTCTTTCCACAGTTTGGCGATTGTGGCAATTGCTGCTATGAACATTAGGGTACATCTGACCCTTCTTTTCACTACATCTGTATCTTTGGGGTAAATACCCATAGTGCAATTGCAAGGTCATAGGGTAGCTCTGTTTTTAACCTTTAAAGGAACCTCCAAACTGTTTTCCAAAGTGGCTGCCCCAACTTGCATTCCCACTAACAGTGTAAGAGGGTTCCCCTTTCTCCACATCCTCTCCAACACTTTTTGTTTCCTGTCCTGTTAATTTTGGCTATTCTAACAGATATAAGGTGATATCTCAATGTGATTTGATTTGAGCTTCCCTGATAGCTAGTGATGACAAAGATTTTTTCATGTGTCTGTTAGCCATTTGCATGTCTTCTATGGAAAAGGGCCTCTTCGTGTCTCTTGCCCATTTTTTGATGTGATAATGTTTGGGGTTTTTTTTGGGGGGTGTTGAGTTTGAGAAGTTCTTTGTAAATCTTGAATATCAGCCCTTTCTCTGTAGTGTCATTTGAAAATATCTTCTCCCATTCCGTGGCTTGCCTCTTTGTTTTGTTGACTGTTTCCTTTGCTGTGGTTTTTATTTTGAGGAAGTCCCAAAAGTTCATTTTTGCTTTTTGTTTCCTTTGCCTTTGGAGACATGTCTTGAAAGAAGTTGCTGTGGCTGGTGTCAAAGAGGTTACTGCCTATGTTCTCCTCTAGGATTTTGATAGATTTCTGCCTCATGTTGAGGTCTTTCATCTGTTTCGAGTTTATCTTTGTGTATGGTGTAAGAGAATGGTCCAGTTTCATTCTTCTATATGTAGCTGTCCAATTTTTCCTGCACCATTTATTGAAAAGACTGTCTTTTTTCCACTGGATATTTTTTCCTACATTCTCGAATATTATTTGACCGTAGAGTTGCGGGTCCATATGTGGACTCTCTGTTCTTTCCATTGGTCTATATGTCTGTTTCTGTGCCAGTACCATGCTGTCTTGGTATCAAAGCTTTGTAAATAAAGCTTGAAATCAGGCAGTGTGATGCCCCCAGCTTTGTTTTTCTTTTTCAACCTTCCAAAGCAACTCAGGGTCTTTTCTGGTTCCATACAAATTTTAGGATTGTTTGTTCCAGCACTTTGAAAAATGCTGGTGGAATTCTGATCAGGATGGCATTGAATGTATAGATTGCTCTGGGCAGGATAGACATTTTAACAATGTTTATTCTTATCCATGAGCATGGAATGCTTTCTATCTTTCTGTGTCTTCTTCAATTTCTTTCATGAGTGTTCTGTAGTTCCTCGAGTACAGATCCTTTACCTCTTTGGTTAGGTTTATTCCAAGGTATCTTATGGTTTTTGGTGCTATAGTGAATGGAATCAATTCTCTAATTTCCTTTTCTAGATTTTCATTGTTAGTGTATAAGAAAGCAACTGATTTCTGTGCATTGATTTTGTATCCTGCCACATTACTGAATTGCTGTATGAGTTCTAGTACTTTGGGGATGGAGTCTTTTGAGTTTCTATATAAAGTTTCATGTCATCTGCGAAGAGAGAGAGTTTGACTTCTTCTTTGCCAATTTGAATACCTTTTATTTCTTTTTGTTGTCTGATTGCTGTTGCTAGGACTTCTAACACTATGTCGAACAACAGTGGCAAGAGTGGGCATCCTTGTCTTGTTCCTGATCTCAATGGGAAGGCTGTCAGCTTTTCCCCATTGAGAATGATATTCACTGTGGGTTTTTCATAGATAGATTTTATGAGGTTGAGGAATGTTCCCTCTATCCTTATACTTTGAAGAGTTTTAATCAGGAACGGATGCTGTATTTTGTCAAATGCTTTTTCTGCATCAATTGAGAGGACCATGTGGTTCTTCTCTCTTCTCTTATTGATTTCTTCTATTACATTGATTGATTTGTGAATGTCTAACCATCCTTGCATCCCAGGGATAAATCCCACCTGGTCATGGTGGATAATCTTTTTTTTTTTTTTTAAGATTTTTTATTTATTTGACAGAGAGAAACACAGCCAGACAGGGAACACAAGCAGGGGGATGAGAGAGGGAGAAGCAGGCTTCTTGCCGAGCAGGGAGTCCAATGTGGGACTCGATCCCAGGTCTCCAGGATCATGACCTGAGCCGAAGGCAGTCATTTAACCAACTGAGCCACCCAGGTGCCCCTTGCTGGATAATCTTTTTAATGTAATTTTGGATCCCCTTATCTAGGATCTTGTTGAGAATCTTGAATATTCATCAGGGATATTGTTCTGAAATTCTCTTTTTTGATGGGGTCTTTGCCTGGTTCGGGGATCAAAGTAATGCTGGCTTCATAGAAAGAGTCTGGAAGTTTTCCTCCTGTTCCTTTTTTTTAAATTTTTTTTTTCTGTTCCTATTTTTTGAAACAGCTTCAGGACAATAGGTATTATTTCTTAGTTGAATGTTTGGTAGAATTCCCCAGGGAATCCACCAGGTCATGGGCTCTTGTTTTTTGGGAGGTTTTTGATCACTGCTTCAATCTTGTTACTAGATATTGGTCTATTCAGGTTGTCAATTTTTCCTGTTTCTGTCCTGAAGTTTATATGTGTCCAGGAATGCATCCATATATTCTAGTGTATAGGTTGTTTAACCTATTGGCATGGAACTGTTGATAATAATTTCTGATGATTGTTTCTATTTCCTTGGTGTCTGTCGTGATCTCTCCACTTTCATTCGTAATTTTATCAATTTGGGTCCTCTCCCAAATTATCTTTTGGACTAGTTTGGTCAGTGGTTTATCAATCTTATTTATTCTTTTGAAGAACCCGCTTCTTGTTTTGTTGATGTGTTCTACTGTATCTCTCATTCAAATTCACTGATCCGTGCTCTAATCCTAATTATTTCCCTTCTTGTGTATGGGCTTGGCTTAATGTGTTGATTTTACATTTCTTTAAGGTGTAAGGAAAGTTGGTGTATTCGGGATTTTTTCAGTTTTTTTGAGTGAGGCTCAGATGGCTATGTATTTCCCCTGTAGGACAACCTCTGCCATATCCCACAGGTTTTGGACCGATGTGTCTTCATTCTCATTGGTTTCCATGAAATGTTTAAGTTCTTCTTTGATTTCCTGGTTGATCCAAAAATTCTTGAGCAGGATAGTCTTTAGCTTCCAAGTGTTTGAATTCCTTCCAAACTTGTTGTGGTTGAGTTTCAGTTTCAAGGCATCGTGGTCTGAGAATATACAGGGAATAATCTCAGTCTTTTGGTATCAGTTGAGCCCTGATTTATGACCTAGTATGTGGTCTATTCTGGAGCAAGTTCCATGTGCACTCAAGAAGAATGAGTATTCTGATGTTTTATAGTGAATGTTCTGAATATATCTCTGAGGTCCATCTGGTCCAATGTGTCATTCAAAGCTCTTGTTTCTTTGTTGATTTTCTGTTTAGATGATCTGTCTATTGCTGAGAGTGGCATGTTAATATCTCCTACAATTAATGTGTTTGTATCAATATGACTCTTTATTTTGCTTAACAGTTGGCTTATGTAGTTGGCTGCTCCCATGTCGGGGGCATAAATATTTACAATCGTTAGATCTTCTTGGTGGATGGACCCTTTAAGAATGATGTAGTATCCTTCTGTATCTCTGACTACAGTCTTTAGCTTAAAATCTAATTTATTTGATATGAGAATTGCTACCCCAGCTTTCTGTTGTGTAGTTTTATGGAGACTTTTGGTGATTGTCCTCTTGTTCTTCTGGCTTGCCTTCTGGGGAGGGGCCTGCCTTGTTGTTTTCAGTTGGTCTGGTCTTGCTTTGGCTGAGTTGCCCTGCCCCCTATCAAGGGGCTGGACTTTATGGAAACTGGTTTTTCAGGCTTTTGTTCTCTGGAGGTTTTTATGCTTTGGAGACTTTTTTTTAAAAAAGATTTTATTTATTTATTTGACACAGAGAGATCACAAGTAGGCAGAGAGGCAGGCAGAGAGAGAGGAGGAAGCAGGCTCCCTGCCGAGCAGAGAGCCTAATGTGGGTCTCGATCCCAGGACCCTGAGATCATGACCCGAGCTGAAGGCAGAGGCTTTACCCCACTGAGCCACACAGATCCCCTCTTTGGAGACTTTTTGCAACTTTTTTGGGATTCAGAGCCAAGTAAACTGTGGGCACTCAGACCTCCGCCTCAGGGAGAAGTCTCAGTCTGCTCCCTTCTGGATGGTCCAGAACACACAGACTCCCCCTCTGCAAACTCCCCTGGACCCTACAAACTCTCACAGGCAGTGTGCACACCCCAGTCACTGCCACAGTGGTCACCAGAGGCCCCCACTTGTCTCTGTATCCCTGTGTCACAGAAATCATGAGCGGTATTGGTTTGGGCGAGACTGCTGTCACCAGGACTACTGTCTGCAGCCCGCACCGGGTACACTCAGACCAGTGACCATACAGGTGGCATGGAAGGCTGTGGGCTCCGGCAGGAGCCTGGGTGGTGCTCTCTCAAGGCACTGGTGAGTGCCGGCTGTGGCTGTCCTGGGACTATGGCCTAAGTCCGTGCCCATGGCCACCCGATTCCACCAGTTGCTCCTTAAGACCCTTTGTGTTTTGTTTTGTTTTTGAGTGCTTTTAACCAGCCTCCAAGTTGATGCTGGTCCCCAAGCCCGGGTACTTTTGTATTGGGGTATTACTTTCCAATGGGTCACTTTCTGGGGGTCCCTCCTCCTTTTGTTTATCCTCTGAAATCAGTCCCAGAATTCCCACTCCACTTTACCTCTCCACTGATGATATGCCCCTGTAAAGATCCAGAAATGTGTAATCTTTCATTTCAGGCTGATTTCATGGGTGTTCAAAGTGTTCTGGTAGATATTTAGCTCATTTCAGGGGACTGGTTGAAACAGGGTCTCCTACTTTCTGCCATCTTGCCCTGAATCCCCTGTTGAGCCTCTTTTCATACGTCTGTTGGCCATCTGTATGTCTTCTTTGGAAAAATGACATTCAGGTCCTCTGTCTATTTTTTGACTGGATTATTTATTTTATTGGTGTAGAGTGGTATAGATTTATACATGTTTTCCTAAGCAAAACCTTTTTATTTTGGCATCACCACAATAGTTCATTTTTTCTTTTGTTTCCCTTGCCCACAGAAACATATTCATAAATCTGTTGCTAAGGCTGATTTCTAAGAGATTATTGCCTATATATTATTTTAGGAGTTTTATGGTTTCAGGTCTCACATAGGTCTATATAGATCTTAAATCCATTTTGAGTGTACTTTTGTGCATGGTGTAAGAAAGTGGTTAGTATCATTCTTTTGTATGTAGCTATCCAGTTTTCTCAGTGCTATTTTATTATTGAAAAGACTGTCTTTTCCCCATTATTTATTCTTGCATTTGTCTTCAATTAATTGACTATATATGCCTGGGTTTATTTATGAGCTCTCTATCCTATTCCATTGATGGATGTGTCTCATTTCATAGAAGTAACATACTGTATTGATTATTGTAGCCTTGTAGTGTATCATGTAATCTGGAATTTTGATTTGCCCCCAGATTTGTTCTTCTTTCTCAGGATTGCTTTGGCTATTCAGTATTTTGTGGTCCCATATGAATTTTAAGATTATTTCTTCCAGTTCTGTGAAAAACATTACTGGTGTTTTGATAGGAATTGCAGTGAATCTGTAGGTTGCTTTGAATAATATGGACATTTTAACAATATTTGTTCTTCCATCTTATGAGCATGTTATATCTTTCCATTTATTTGTGTTGTCTTAAATGTCTCTGATCAATGTCATAGTTTTCAGAATATAGATCTTTCACTTCTTGGTTAAACTTATTCCTTGGTATGTTATTCTTTTCAGTGCAATTGTAAAAGAGATTATTTTCTTAATTTCTCTTTCTGATACATTGTTGTTGGTGTATATAAATGCAACAGATTTCTGTATATTAAATTTGTAAACTGCAACTTTGTTGAATTCATTTATCAGTTCTAATAGCTTTTTTGGTGGAGCTTTTAGGATTTTCTATATATAGTATCATGTCATCTGCAAATAGTGACAGTTTTACTTCTTCCTTACCAACTTGGATGCCTTTTATGTCTTTTTATTGTCTGATTGCTGCAGCTAGAATTTCCAGTACCATGTTAAATAAAAGTGGTGGGAGCGGACATCCTTGTCTTGTTCCTGATCTCCGAGGAAATGTTTTCAGTTTCTCACCACTGAATATGTTGTTAGCTATGGGTTTGTCAGATATGGCCTTTATTATGTTATGTTAAGGTATGTTCCCTCTAAATCCACTTTGTTAACAGCATTTATTATAAATGGATTTTGTATTTTGTCAAATATTTTTCCTGCATCTATTGAGATAATCGTGTGGTTTTTATCCTTCCTCTTGTTAATGTAATGTACCACATTGATTTTTCTGAAAATTGAACCACCTTGCATTCTCAGAATAAATCCTACCTACTTGTGGTGAATTATCCTTTTAATATATTGTTGAATTTGGTTTACTAGTATTTTGTTGAGAATTTTTGCATCTGTGTTCATCAGGGAATATTGGCCTGTAGTTTTCTTTTTTTGCAGTGTCTTTGTCTGGTTTTGATATAAGGGTAATGCTGGCCTCATAGAATGAATTTGGAGGTTTTCCTTTCTCTTCTATAATTTGGAATAGTTTGAGAGGAAGAGATATTAACTGTTCTTTAAATGTTTGGCAGAATTCACCTGTGAAGCCATCTGGTCTATGACTTTTGTTGTTTGGGAGTTTTTGATTACCAATTCAATTCTGTTACCAGTAATCTTGTCTATTCAGATTTTCTACTTCTTCCTGATTCAGTTTTGGAAGATTATATGTTTCTAGGAACTTATCCATTCTTGTAAGATGTCCAATTTTTTTGCATATAATTTTATAATAGTGTCATAATTATTTATAATTTTGTGGTGTCAGTTGTTATTTCTCCATTTCTGATTTTATTGGAGTTCTCTCTTTTTTAGTCTTGATGAGTTTGGCTAAAGGTTTATCAATTTTGATTATCTTTTCAAAGAACCAGTTCTTGGTTTCATTGATCTTTTCTAATTTTCTTAGTCTCTATTTCATTTATTTCCATGCTAATCTTTATTATTTTCTTCTTTTTACTAAATTTGGTTTTGTTTTTTCTTTTCTAGTTCCTTTAAGTGTAAGGTTGGATTGTTTACTTGAGATTTTTCTTGTTTCTTTAGGCAGGCCTGCATTACTATAACTTTCCCTCTTAGAACTGTTTTTTCTGTGTTCCAAGGATTTTGGACCATTGTGTTTTCATTTTCATTTGTTTCCAGGTATTTTAAAAAAATTTTCCTCTTTGATTTCTTTATTGACCCATTGATTGTTTAGTAGCATGTTATCTAGCTTCATGTGTTTGTGTTTTTCCAATTCCTTTCTTATAATTGTCTTTTTGTTTCCTATCATTGTGGTCAGAAAAGATGCTTGATATGATTTAAATCTTCTTTAAATTTATTGAGACTTATTTTGTGGCCTAATATGTGACTTATCCTGGAGAATATTCCATGTGCACCTGAAAAGAATATGCTGCTGGTTTAGATGGAATGTTCTGTATATATCTGTTAGGTCTTATTTGGTCTAATGTATCTTACAAAGCTACTGCTTATTTTTACTTTCTGTCCCCTATTACTGTATTACTGTATTGTCCCGATCCGCGGGTAGTCAATGGAGACCCTAGAGGGGGAGTGAGAATGATAGGACAAGAGACACGAGAGATGGAGACAAAACAGGATTCTGATCAAGTCTCGTTTATTGGCAAGTTCAAGGGGGTAATTATAGGCCAGGCAGCGAGGGGAGTTTCTCTAGCAGGTAGAGAGTTAAGTAACTCTAGCAGTTAAGTAACTAAACACAAAGATAAAAGATAGCATAACGGAACATACTGCTAGCCATCAGTGATATTCCAGTATGAGCTGTTCCGGGGAGTAGAGCTTGCACAAAAACAGGTTATCAGAAGTTGGGCCTAAATGGCCTTGCCAGTCAGCAGCCGGGCACAGGTGGCCTTGCCAAGATCCGGCTTCCCACACTGTATTACTGTCAATTTCTCCCTTTATGTCTATTAATATTTACCTTATGTATTTAGGTGTTCTTGTGTTTGAGTATTTTCAATTCTTTCCTTTATTATTATGTAATGCCCTTATTTGTCGCTCTTTTTTAATTTTTTATTTTATTTTTTCAGTGTTCCAAGATTCCTTGTTTGTCTCTTGATACAGTCTTTAAAATCTATTTTGTCTGGGATGCCTGAGTGGCTCAGTCGTTAAGCATCTGCCTTCTGCTCAGGTCATGATCTCAGGGTCCTGGGATTGAGTCCTGCATCAGGCTTCCTCCTTAGTGGGAACCTCCTTCTCTCTCTCCTACTCCCCCTGCTTATGTTCCCTCTCCTTCACATAGATAAATAAAATCTTTAAAAAACAAAAAAATAAAATAAAATCTATTTTGTCTGATATAAGTATTTTTACCCTGGCTTCTCCCCACCTCTGCCTTTTCATAGGGGATATCTTTTACTCTCCTTGCACTTTCAGTCTGTATGTGTTTTTAGGTCTGGAGTGAGTCTCTTGTAGACAGCATAGATAGGGGTCTTGTGCTTTTATTCTTTCAGTTACCCTATGTCTTTCAATTGGAACATTTAGTCCACTTACATTTTTTAAATGTTTTTAATGTGATTTTTAAAAATGTGTGTATATAATCTATTTAAAGCAATTATTGATAAGCATGTACTTATTACAATTTTGTTAATCTTTTTCTGGTTGTTTTGTAGTTCTTCTCTGTTCCTTTTCTCTTGCTCTCTTCTCTTGTGATTTGATAGCTTTCTTTAGTATTATACTTGGATTCCTTTCTCTTTATTTTTTATGTATATATTTTAGGTTTCTGATTACCAATGATGATTAGGTTTCTGATTACCAATGGTGGTTACCATTGGGTTCATATATAGCACCCCATGGGTAGCAATCTATATTAAATTGTTGGTCACCTGAGTTTGCACAACATCCTAAAAGCACAAATTTTTACTCCCCATCCATATTTGATGTATATCATATTTTACATCTTTTTATATTGTGTATTCTCCTGGACTAATTTTTAAGAATCTCTCTTTCAGGGGCACCTGGGTGGCTCAGTGACTTAGCATCTGCCTTTGGTTCAGGTCATGATACCAGAGTCCTGGGATCAAGCCTTACATCAGGCTCCCTGCTCAGTAGAGAGCCTGTTTCTCCCTCTCCCTCTGCTGCTCCCCCTGCTTGTGTGCAATCTCTCTCTCTCTCTCTCTCTCTCTCTCTCTCTCTTTCTCTCTCTCTCTCTCTCAAATAAATACATAAATAAAATCTTAAAAAAAAGAAAAAGAAAAAAGAGGGTACCTGGGTGGCTCAGTGGGTTAAAGCCTCTGCCTTCAGCTCAGGTCATGATCTCAGGGTCCTGGGATGGAGGCCCTCCAGGGAGCCTGCTTCCTCCTCTCTCTCTCTCTCTGCCTACCTCTTCTGCCTACTTGTGATCTCTCTCTCTGTCAAATAAATAAATAAAATGTTAAAAAGGAAAAAAGAATCTCTCTTCATCACTACTCTTTGCCATCTTAATCATTATATGTCTTGCTGTGGACCTCCTAGTCTTATTAGGCTCTCTCTGTGTTTCCTGGACCTGAATGTCTATTCCCTTCCCCAGACAAGGGAAGTTTTCAGCTGTTATTTCTTCAAATCTGCACCATTGTCTCTCTCTTCTCCTGGGTCCTTATATTGTGAATTTTATTATGCTTGATGATGTCAGAGTTCCCTTCATCTATTTTTAATTTTTTTCTTCTTGCTGTTTGGTTTTGTTGCTTTCCATTACCCTGTCTTCTAGATCATTGATGCATTCTTCTGCATCACTTATTGGGCTGTTGATTCCCTCTAGTGTATTTTTCATTTCAGTTATTGTATTCTTCAGCTCTGTCTGGTTCTTTTTTTTTTTTTTAATTTATTTGACAGAGAGAAACACAGCCAGACAGGGAACAGAAGCAGGGGGAGTGAGAGAGGGAGAAGCAGGCTTCCCGCCGAGCAGGAAGCCCGATGTGGGGCTCGATCCCGGGTCTCCAGGATCATGACCTGAGCTGAAGGCAGTCCCTTAACCATCTGAGCCACTCAGGGGCCCCTGTCAGGTTCTTTTTATGTTTTCCATTTACTCTTTTCTCAACTCCAGTGAGTACCTTTGTGACCATTATTTTGAACTCTATCAGTTATATTGTTGATCTGTTTCATTTAGAACTTTTTCTGTGATATTTGTCTTATTTCATTTGAGACATATTCCTCTGTCTCCTTATTTCGTCTGACACTCTGTGTTTGTTTCTACATATCAGGTAGATCAGCTATATCTCTTGGCTTCAAAAATAATGCCCTTGTATAGAAGAGTTCCTGTGGTGCCCTGTAACATAATCCCCCAGTCTCCAGAACCAGGAACTCCAGGGGTGTGGCTTGTGTGGGCTGCATGCACCTTCCTGTTGTGGCTGAGCCATGATTGTCTTCAGCCTACCTGGTTACAATGACCAACTTTGGGGGTGCCTGGGTGGCTCAGTTGGTTAAGCGACTGCCTTCGGCTCAGGTCATGATCCCAGAAACCCAGGATCGAGTCCCACATCGAGTCCCACATCGGGCTCCCTGCTCCGCAGGAAGCCTGCTTCTCCCTCTCTAACTCCCCCTGCTTGTGTTCCCTCTCTGGCTGTGTTTCTCTCTGTCAAATAAATAAAATATTTAAAAAAAAACAAAACAATGACCAACTTTGTTTGTTATGAGTGTACTGAGCAGGGTTCATTCACCTTGCTATTGAAAGGCCCAGCTGCTGCTACCATGGGCAGCATGGTGGGTAGGGTCAGCACTCACCTAGTTGTCTGCAGTTAGCCTCTCTGCCACAGCTAAAGGTGCACAGAAAGGCAGGAACTACAGACACACTGGCATAAGGGGTTATTTACCTCTTTCCCAGGGTGGTGGCACTGGTCCTCGCTAGGGATACCTGCTAGATGTGCAAGAATGCTTGCTGCATTGGGCAGGTTGAGTGGAGTGCATATGCAGGGAAATACTAGGGCAGGGCATGCAATGCTAACAAGGTAGCAGTGGATGGACAGTGCTAGACATGATTTACATAAGCATCCATCTATCTAGGCTGGAGGAGGGCAGACAATATTTAACTGTCAGCACTTTTGTTCCTGGAGAAATCTGCAGATTCTGACTCTCTGGCACACATTCTAAGATGAGTCAATAAAATATCCCAGGCACTTCTCAAACCATTGCCTCTGTGCTGTATCTTAGGCTAAGTTATATATCTTGCTGGGTCTTTAAAGGTGGGGACATTTATTCCTGTTACCCTCCTGCTTTCCCCCAGATAAGCCCCACTTTAGATTTCTAAAGCTCCTGGAGTTAAGCCCTGCTAATTTCCAAAGCCAGATGAGGACTCCTCAGTGTGGGTCTCTAGGGCTAGGGCTTTCCAGTGTACAGTCTGACCCTCCTGTTCCTTTGTTTGTGATGTCATTACCATTTACAGCTTGTTGGGCTGGGAGCTAGGTTCCCTATTGCATCTCTGCCCCTTCTGCCTTTTTGCATGTGGGTTTCCCTCTACAACTAGCTATGGGAAATCTGTTTGTCGGTCTTCAGGCTGTTTACAGAGTTAGTTGCATAGCTGTAGATGTTACCTCGGTGTGTCTTTGGTACAACCAGGAGCTCAGGTTCCTCCTAGTCTGCCATTTTCCCTAGGGATCTAATGGGCACTTTCATGATTGCAAATATTTTTATGCCTCTGACACCCACAACCCACTCATCACATTTGTAAGGCTCTTCTACTGTGTGAACTCCAAGATAAATTCTGCTGAAGTACTTATAACATTCTTTGCAAATATATAGTATCTTCCCTGACTAGATCCATACTCTAATTGAAGCCCTTACCATGCTCAAACGTTTACAGTGTATTTCTCATTTGTGAAGTGTCTGAAATTAAATATATGTACTAAGGGACTCAGCTATATCCAAGCCATTCACTCATATATTTATAATTCATATAATTACATAAAATTCATATATGTATAATTTCTCTGAATAATTTTATGTCCTTCTAAGTTTGAGGTATTATAAAGGATTTTTCCCATGGTTATTACAAACTTAGGGCTTCTCTTCTGAGTGACTTCCTTGGTGCCTATTTTATGACAAATTATGATTTTCAGTTATAAATGTTTTATACCTTTATATGTGGAGCTGAATGAGATTACCTAGCCATTAGGCAAGGGGGAGCCTCTTTAAGGTCAGGTTACAGTTGACCTTGGAGCTTCTCTGAGCGATGTTCTATGGGAGATGTTTTTACCCCCATTTTACCTTTTCAACATTTTTTTTCTGGGTCCCAAAGTAATCTTTGCTGCCTGGAGAATAAATCTGTCTTCACTCACATAGGATTTTATACAAGGCTGTGAGTGGGCAGATTTCTATTTTTCAAGGTGGATATTCTTGGTTTTCTAGGTTCTTATAATCAGCCTCTTGAAGACTAACTTCATGTTCTTGCATCTGCAAGTTCTCCTTAACATCTATTATGGGGGCAAGATTTTATGTTACTAAAATCACCCCCCTTGAAGAGTCATGATGTAGTTGTGACTCTCAGTTTTTTGATGATCACTTTTCTCTAGATTTGTCGGCAAGAAATCTCTATCTAAAATTTCCTAAGCTTACTTTACTTGAAGATTTTCTAGACAGTGTTAATTCCAGTCTTCTGTGAGAATCAATGAGGGCATGTAAGGTCCTGTCTTCACTCTCCAACCCCTTCATATCCCAGAGTTTAGTATTTCAGAATAGGAAGACAGGATTCTTTTTAGATAGGCCTGGGTTCAAATTCCAAAACCATCACTTTTTATTTTTTTTCACATTAACCACATTTATTTATTACATTATTTTATTTTTTCCAGTGTTCCAAGATTTATTGTTTATGCCCCACACTCAGTGCTCCATGCAATACGTGCCCTCAATACCCACCACCAGGCTCACCCATCCCCACAGCCCCCTCCCTTCCAAGACCCTCAGTTTGTCTCTGAGTCCAAAGTCTCTCATGTTTCATCTCCCTCTCTGATTTACTCCAATTCACATTTCCTTTCCTTCACCTACTGTCCTCCATATTACTCCTTATGCTCCACAAGTAAGTGAAACCATATGATATTTGACTTTCTCTTCTTGGCTTATTTCACTCAGCATAATCTCCAGTCCCATCTATGTTGCTACAAAAGTTGGGTATTCATCCTTTATGATGGAAGTGTAATATTCCATTGTATATATGTACCACATCTGCTTTATCCATTCGTCTGTTTAAGGGCACCTTGGCTCTTTCCACAGTTTGGCAATTGTGGATATTACTGCAATGAACATTGGGGTACATATGGCCCTTCTTTTCACTACATCTGTATCTTTGGGGTAAATACCCAGTAGTGCAATTGCAGGGTCATATGGTAGCTCTATTTTTAATTTTTTATGGAATTGCCACACTGTTTTTAGTATAACATGGAACATGGTATGAAATCTCTGTACCTTGGTTTTCTTTTTCATTAAAACAGGAATAGCAACCTGATTCCATGACAAGGGCTATCATGAGGATGATAAATGGTTTTCATTATAAAACATATTGCACAATAGCTGGTATATAAGAAATAGTAACAGTACCAATTTTTCCTTCATGTTCTTATACTCCAAAGGAGGTACAGAAAAAGAATTAAGAACATGGTTCTGGAACCAAGTCTTCCTGTTCTCAAATCCTTATTGGCTGTGTTACTTTGTATAACCTCTCTGTGTTTCAATTTTCTCATTCAAGAGTGGGAATAATAATGGTATCTGACTTTTGGGATTGTTGGGAGGATTAAATTAGTTTAACATAGACAAAGCACTTCAAATCACACCTAGAATGTAGTCAGCATGCAATAAATGCAACAATTATCCTCAACTTTTGACTATTGTTGTCTCTATTCTTTTCCCTTATATCTATTACAAAACAAAACAAAAACCCTACTTTCACTTCTCAAATGTCTAGAAGATATATTCTCCTAGTACAATATCTCTATATACTTCAAGAATGACTTCTTATGCCATAAAGTTTGTGTCTCACTGGACCTAGCAAATGTGTTCTGCTTCAGTCAAGTAGAATTGTCTATTTAGGGTGTGCAACTGTCTGGGCAAATATTTTTTGTAGAGCTCCCATTTATAGAAATGATCTTAAAATACATTAAGGATTTCATGGGTTCATGTAAGGCATAGCGATCTATTGATGAAGATTTAGACCAGGTAGAGAAGAGGTATTTGTTTATTGTCTAGTCAATTTACATGAAATTCTTCATAGTGTCCAGGTACCATTTTCCTCTTCCAGTTCAGAAACCATCTCTATGCTTTTTATTTTTAAATATATTATTGCTGGCTAAGTTGTATTCAGACTGCTTCCCCCATCCCTTAACTCTGACAACCACTGATTTGTTCTCTATTTTTACCTTTCCCAGAATGTCCTATAAACGAAATTATATAGTATGTAATCTTTGGAGACTGAGTTCTTTCACTTAGCATAATTCATTTGCAATTCATCCATGTTGTAGACATCAATGATTCATTCCTTTTTATTGATGGATAATATCTATTTTGTGGATACCACAATTTGTTTATCCATATACCCATTGAGGGACATTTGGATTGGTTCCACCTTTGGGTGATTATGAATACTGCTATACACATTTGTGTACATGTTTTTTTTTTGTAAATGTAAGCTTTCATTTTTCTAGGATAAATATTGAAAAGTGGAACTGCTGGGTCCCATAATGTATGTTCAACATTTTAAGAAACTGCCAGTTGTCTAGAGTGGCTGTTAATACCTTACATTCCCAGCATAATGTATGAAAGGACTGTGCTTTGCACCATTGTGAGCACTTAGAACTGTCAGTAGTTTAAAATTTTTAGCTCATCTAAAAAGGGTGTGTAGAAGGAAGCCTCTGACATGGCTCCCATGGTGTTCATTGCTCCAGGTAATACATTTTTGGATAAGTTTGGGTTGGACCTAATAAGTTGCTTCTAACAGAATAAGAAATAGTAACAGTATTAATTTCCTTTTCATTTTCTTAAACTGAAATGATTATGGCAACAGTAATGGAATGTTACTTCTGTGATTAGATGATGAAAGACTGACTTTTATCTTATTGGCCTTCTCTTCTGGTGTTTCTTGTGAGCGCACCTTGATGGAGAGAAACATCTGGCAAAGGATCAAGGCAGTATTCAACTAACATCCAGCAAGGAACTAAGGCCCCAAGTCCAATAGCCCCCAAGCCCTGAATCCTGCCAATAACCATGCTTAACATCAGGTCCTATTCTAGTGGAGCTTCTATTTGAGGTTACCCTTACCCCCATCACCCAACACCTTAATTGAAACCTTATGAAAGATTCCAAAACAGAGGCTCCATTGATGCTGTGCCTAAATCCATGGCCCACAGAAACTGAGATAATAAATGTACTTTGTTTTAAGATGCTAGATTTGGAGATAATTTGTTACAGCAATAGATAACTAATATATGTAATAATATACGTAATTATTTTATACATACTATATAATTATATTATAAAGTATGTAATAATACTTCATTGTGATTTTAGTTGGCATTTCCCAAAGGACTAATGATGTTGAGCATCTTTTTAGGTGGTTATTTACCATTTGTATATTCTCTGGTGAACTGTCCATTCGTATTCTTTTTTTTTTAGATTGAGTTTCTTGGTTGAGTTTTGGAGGTTTTCAAAAGATATTTTCTGGATATATTCCTTTGTTATGTGTCACACAAATGTTTTTGCCCAGCTTTTGATTTGTCTTTTTATTCTCTTCACAGTGTCCTTCACAGTACAAAGGTTTTAAGTTTTGATGAAATCAAGTTGTTAAAAGCATATATTATGCATTTGGTATCATGTTTAAGAACACTGTTTAACTAAAGGTCATGAAATTTTTCTCCTATGTCTACTTCTAAGGGTTTTATCATATTATGCTTTACACTTAGGTCTCTGATCCATTTTTAAAGAGATCTTATTTATTTACTTGAGATTGTGCAAGCATTTGCATGCAGACAGGGGAGATGGGTAGAGGGTAAGGTAGAGAATCCTAAGAAGACTCTGTGCTGAGCACGGAAACCAATGCGGGGCTCAGTTCTACAACACAGAGATCACAGCCAAGAACAAGCATCAGACACTTAACCAACTGAGCCACCAAGGCACCCAAGGTCTCTCATCCATTTTTAAAAATAACTTTATTAAGGTATAATTTACATACCATACAACTCACCCATTTAATATGTAAATGCAATTTTTTTAGTTTTAATTTTATTTTAGCATATTCAGAGTTGTGTAATCATCACCATAATCTACTTCTGGGACATTTGCATCCCCACCTCAAAAAAACTCCATGCCTATTAGCAATCAATCCCCTTCTCTACTTCCCATCTTTAGCCCTAGCAACCACTAATCTACTTACTGTCTCTATAAATTTGCCCATTCTAAGCATTTTATGTAATTGGAATCATACAACATGTGACCTTTTGTGACTGACTTAGCATATTTTAAAGGTTCATCCAAGTGGTTTTGTTGTGATCCATTTTAATTTTTGTATAGTATAAAGTATAGATCAAAGTTCATTTTTGCACATAGATGTCCAGTTCGAGCACCATGTCCTTTCTCTACTGAATTACTCTTGTACCTTTGTCAAAAATCAGTTAATCATATTTGTATGTCTATTTCTGGATTTTCCATTCTGTTCTATTATTCTGCATTATCCTTTTGCCCATATTACACTGTCTCATCTACTGTAGATTTATAATGTTTTTCTTTTTAATAATAACTTATTTTTTCAGTGTACAAGATTCATTGTTTATGCCCCACACCCCATGTACAAGTCCTTCAACTTTGTTCTTTTTCAAAAATCATCTTAGCTAATCTAGTCTCCTTCATCTTCCTATATACGTCTTTGTTTAGGATTGCATTGAATCTATAGATTAGTTCGGGAAGAACTGCCATCTTAACTATATCAAGTCTTCCCATATGTGAACATGATAGGTCTCTTCATTTTTTCCACCTCTTTTATTAACACTCTGTATTTTTTAGCATGTAGTGCCTACACATATTTTGTTGCATAAGTATTTATCTTTCTCTTTTGGAGCTTTTACAAATGGTAGTTTAAAATTTTTCAGTTTCTACTTGTTCATTGGTAATGTATAGAAATACAGTGGGTATCGTATATTGATCTTGTATCCTGCAACCTTATTAAACTGATCAGTTCCAGGAGCTCTAGAGGTTCCTTGGATTTTCTGCAGAGGCAACCATTATCAGCTGTGAATAGTTTTATTTCCTTCTTTTCAACCAGAATGGCTTTTTTTTTCTAAGTCTTCCAGAGAAATATTCAGGGACACCTGGGTGGCACAGTCGTTAAGCATCTGCCTTCAGCTCAGGTCATGATCCCAAAGTCCCAGGATTGAGCCCCGCATCAGGCTCCTGCTCTAGGGAGGCCTGCTTCTCCCTCTCTCACTCCCCCTGCTTGTGTTCCTTCTCTAGCTGTATTTCTCTCTGTCAAATAAATAAAATCTTAAAAAAAAATACTTCCAGAGCAATATTCAATAGTAGCAATAGGCATTTTTGCCTTGGTTTCCAATCTTAGGAGGAAAGGATTCCATCTTTCATCATTAAGTATAATGTCAGCTGTAGTATTTTGCAAATGATCTTTACCAGACTGAAGAAGTTCCCACCTATACTTAGTCTGTTGAATTTTTTATTACGAATGAGGTTAAATTTTGTCAAATGCTTTTTCTGTACCTGTTGATATAATCAGGTAGAATTTTTGTTGCTTTGGTTTTTAAGTCTGCCAATGTGGAGAACTACATTGATTTTCAAGTTTGGAACCAGTCTTGTATTCCTGGGATAAATACCATTTGTTTTGTGCTATCTTTTTACATATCAAATTTGATTTGCTAATATTGAGGAATTTTTGTGTTTTTTAAGAAGATCTTGTTTATTTGACAGAGAGAAACACAGCCAGAGAGGGAACAGAAGCAGGGGGACTGAGAGAGGGAGAAGCAGGCTTCCCACCGAGCAGGGAGCCCGATGTAGGGCTCGATCCCAGGTCTCCAGGATGGTGACCTGAGCCGAAGGCAGTTGCATAACCAACTGAGCCACCCAGGCGCCCGGAATTTTTGCATTTTTATTAATGAGGAAATTGGTTTGCAGTTTTCTTGTATTTTGTCTAGTTCTGATATGAAGGTACTTTTAGCTTTATAAAATGAGTTAGGAAGTATTGCCTCTTTATCTTCTGGAAGAGATTTTGAAGAATTGCTAATTATTCTTTGTATGTTCGATAGAATTCACTAGTAAAATCATCTGCACCAGGAATTTTTTTTTTAATCCATGAATTAGATTTAATAGGTAGAGTTCACTTTATTTCTGTTGAAAGAGTTTTGGTCTGTCAAGGAACTCGTCCATTTCATTTAAGTTGTTGCATGTATGTGTAGAGTTGTTCAGAATATTTCCTAATTCTTTTCATGTTTGTAGGAAGAATAGTCTTTCTTGTCAATAATTTGTCTTTTTTTTTTCTTGGTCAGTCTAGCTACACATCCATCGACATTTTATTTTTTATTTTTTAAATATTTAAATTTGACAGAAACAGAGATAGTGAGAGAGGGAACACAAACAGGGAGAGTGGGAGAGGGAGAAGCAAGCTTTCTGCTGAGCAGAGAGCCCAATGCAGGGCTTGATCCCAGGACCCTGGGATCATGATCTGGGCTGAAGGCAGATGCTTAATGACTGAGCCACTGAGGTACCACTCAACTCTTTTTTAAAAAGAATCAACTTTTTGTTTCATTCTCTTTTTTTAATTTAAATTCTATTAGCTGACAATATAGTGCATTATTCGTTTTAGATGTAGAGTTCAGTAATTCATCAGTTGCATGTTTTCTTTTTCTGTTTTCAGTTTCATTGACTTCTGCCCTTTATTTCCCTCTGCTTGCCTCTATTGATGGACATTTGTGTGGTTTTCCATTTTTAAATACTGAAAACAATGCCAAATATTTTTTAAAAATTATTTTATTTTTGCAGTGTTTCAAGATTCATTGTTTATGCCCCACACTCAGTGCTCCATGCAATATGTGCCCTCAATACCCACCACCAGCCCCCTCCCTTCCAAGACCCTCAGTTTGTCTCTGAGTCCAAAGTCTCTCATGTTTCATCTCCCTCCCTGATTTACTCCAATTCATATTTCCTTTCCTTCTGCTACTGTCCTCATATTACTCCTTATGCTCCACAAGTAAGTGAAAACATATGATCTTTGACTTTCTCTTCTTGGCTTATTTCACTCAGCATAATCTCCAGTCCCATCCACATTGCTACAAAAGTTGGGTATTCATCCTTTCTGATGGAGGTATAATATTCTTGTATAAATGGACCATATCTTCCTTATCCATTCATCTGTTCAAGGGCATCTTGGCTCTTTCCACAGTTTGGTAATTGTGGCCATTGCTGCAATAAACATTGGGCCTTCTTTTCACTACATCTGTATCTTTGGGGTAAATACCCAGTAGTGCAATTGCAGAGTCCTAGGGTAGCTCTATTTTTATTTTTTTAAGTAATCTCCACAGTTTTCCAAAGCGGCTGCACCAACCTGCATTCCCACAAACTTCTCCACAGCCTCTCCAACACTTGTTTCCTGTCCTGTTAATTTTGGCCATTCTGACTGGTGTAAGGTGGTATCTCAATGTGGTTTTGTGTCCGGGACGGTGCGTGATCCGCCCCTCCCACCATGCCCAAGCCACCAGAAACTTTGGTGGAGGTACCTGTGAATGTGAATGAAAGTCCCTCTGGGCTTTCCCTGCCTAGAATCTGGAAAGCCACGTACCCTGTGGGCTGGGGTAATATGTCCTTTGTGTGCTTATCCAAGACATATTATTCCATTTAATCCTCCTCCTGGTAATCATATCTCTGTATCTCTTATCTGTATTCCTTGATCCTTCTGCCTCAATGGTCTCAGCTTCTGTGAATTTAAGCAATCACTCTGTACCTTGCAGTAACAATACTAATCCTGTCTCTGGGGGGGGGTGCAAAAGCAGTTAAAGATTTAACTAAACCACCCAACTTCCTCACTTTTGAATGATAAAAGACTGGGACCCTTGACAGTCAAGAGAGACAAAGGCAGTGACAGAGGCAAAGGAAAAGGCAGAGGCAAAGGCAGAAAGCCTGTGAAGCGAGAAACAGAAACAGAGAAGCAATGAGAGAGACAGAAGCAAAGAGAGCAACAGAAACTGAAGCAGACAGAGAGCAAGAGAGACAGAAGCAGAGCAAGAGGGCCAGAGCCAGAGCTAGAGAGCCAGAGCGTGAGCCTGAGCCTGCTTCATAGGTCTCTCCTGACTGACCTCGGGTCTGTCAGCTTGCGTCAGATTTCCGTGTCCGTGTCATTATTTCACCCGCCAGACATCCCGTGGTTCGGGACCCACATCTCTGCTGAGGCTGGTCCCTGATGACAGTTTTGATGGAATTTCTCTGATAGCTAATGATGACAAACATTTTTTCATGTGTCTGTTAGCCATTTGTATGCCTTCTATGGAGAAGTGCCTCTTCATGTCTCCTGCCCATTTTTTGATGCAATCTTTTTTTTTTTTTTGATTGTTGAGTTTGAGTTCTTTATAGATCTTGAATATCAGCTCTTTGTAGTGTCATTTGCAAATATCCTCTCCCATTCCGTGGGTTGCCTTTGTTTTGTTGACTGTTTCCTTTGCTGTGCAGAAGCTTCTTATTTTGATGAAGTCCCAAAAGTTTATTTTCATTTTTGTTTCCTTTGCTTTTGGGAATTTGTCTTGAAAGAAGTGGATGATGTCGAAGAGGTTATTGCCTATATTCTCCTCTAGGATTTTGATAGATTCCTGCCTCACATTGAGGTCGTTCATCCATTTTGAGTTTATCTTTGTGTGTGGCATAAGAGAATGGTTGTTTCATTCTTCTATACGCAGCCGTTCAATGTTCCCTGCATCATTTATTGAAGAGACTGTCTTTTTTCCACTGCATATTCTTTCCTGCTTTGTCAAAGAGTATTGGACCATAGAGTTGCCGGTCCATATCTGGACTCTCTACTCTGTTCCATTGGTCTATGTGTCTGTTTTTGTGCCAGTACCATGCTGTCTTGGTGACCACAGCTTTGTAATAAAGCTTGAAATCAGGCAACGTGATGCCCCCAGCTTTGTTTTTCTTTTCCAACATTTCCTTAGCAATTCGAGAGTCTCTTCTGTTTCCACACCAATTTTAGGATTGTTTGTTCCAGCACTTTGAAAAATGCTGGTGGAATTTTGATCAGGATGGCAGTGAAAGTATATATTGCTCTGGGCAAGATAGACATTTTAACAATGTTTATTCTTCTGATCCATGAGCATGGAACGCTCTTCCATCTTTTGGTGTCTTCTTTAATTTCTTTCATGAATGTTCTGTAGTTCCTCAAGTACAGATCCTTAACTTTTTGGTTAGGTTTATTCCAAGGTATCTTATGGTTTTTGGTGCTATAGTAAATGGAATAGATTTTCTGGTTTTCCTTTCTATATTTTGATAGTGTATAAGAACACAACTGATTTCTGTGCATTGATTTTTGTATCCTGCCACGTTACTGAGTTCTAGTAGTTTAGGGGTAGAGTCTTTTGGGTTTTCCATATAAAGTATCACATTATTTGCGAAGAGAGAGTTTGACTTCTCTTTGCCAATTTGAATGTCTTTCATTTCTTTTTGTTGTCTGATTGCTGTTGCTAGGACTTCTAACACTATGTTGAACAACAGTGGCAAGA